>APFE030763383.1:697-49747 GCA_000404065.3 Pinus taeda | reverse complement strand
TCGAAAATGGAGTGGCAAGTGTCAGAGGGGAAGCTTCTGGAAGATTCCATGATCTTCCACCTCGCATTTTGGTCCCTGCCATTTGTCCATTCCTGACCATCGCACCCTATAGGAGAGAAAAATAGTATGCATTGCACCCTGTACATTAGGAAGGTGATATGCATCGCACCCCCTGCATGGAGCTTTCAGTATCGTCCAGTTTTGACCATTTATGAGCAGTTTTCAGTGGAGAACTTCTGGGAGATGATGTAATCAGTTGACCTTGTTCCTTTAGGCAGTGAAGCAACCCTTTCAGGGACTTAAGAGCCCTTAGTTTATGGACATTTGTGATTGGGGTTGAAGTGCCCAAAAATGTCTATAACACAGGTGCTCTTTGAAGCTGGGTAAGCGAAGAAGGAGTGGCAAAGATCTGTCAGAAGGGAGAGGAACCAAGCACAAGACTGAAGTTGGTGTCCTTTGTTCCCCTCTTATATACTTTTCATAAAGGAAAGCAAAAGTAGTTTTAGTTTTTTTGTTTCTAAGATAGTTACCCGTCTTAGTGGGACTAGCAGCTCCGAGTGGACACTAGATTTCCCGATAATAGTTATCCTTTCATACTTGGGAAGCCTTGGTTAGCCACTGTTGATGCCTACATCAGCTGTAAAGCTAGAAAAATGACTGTAAAAAATGGACATCTATCCAAGAAATTGATCTTGTACCCTCCTGCTCAGCCATATTTAGAACATGATTTACCTTTATGGCTAGAAGCAGAGGAAGAAGATGAAGTCTACTCCACCCAAATCTATACCCTAGAAACTTCCATGGAAGGAGGACAACGTGATGAATATGATTTGATTGAACACATCCTCCAAAATCCAACTTCCAACACCTTGTCTCTAGAAGTAGTGAAAGAAACCAAGAACAACCATCAGACTGATCTATGCTTAGCCGATACAAACCCTACTTGTTTCAAGGCAATAGAATTCGGCCCTAAAAGAACACTGAAAATCATCCCCTCTCTTTTTGTACACGAGGAAGAAGAGTTATGTGATATGCTAAGAGAGCATTTGGATGCCTTTTCTTGGAATTACAAAGAGATGAAGGGAGTGTATCGCTCGATTTTTTCTCACCAAATTTATATCAAAGAAGGTTGCAAACCAGTCTGACAACCCCAAAGAAGAATGAATCTAGCTCTCAAGGATATAGTCAAAGAAGAGTTGCCAAAGCTCCTGGATGTAGGATTCATCTACCCTATCTCAGAAAGTGACTGGGTGTCTCCTTTGGTGTTGGTTCCAAAGAAAAATGGAAAGTGGAGGATTTGTGTTGATTACATAGAGTTAAACAAAGCAACAAAGAAGGAAACTTTCCCTCTGGCTTTCATTGACCAAGTGTTAGATGGCCTGGCAGGGAAATTTTTTTCTCTTTCTTAGATGAGTTTAGTGGGTGCAATCAAATATAGATCAACCCAAAGGACCAAGACAAAACCACCTTCACCTATCCTTGGGGTACTTTCACTTATAGGGTCCTTCCTTTTGGTTTATGCAATTCCCCTGCCACTTTCTAGAGGGTTGCCTTGAGTATCTTTGTTGAGCTAGTCCATGATGTAGTAGAAATTTATATGGATGAATTTACACCCTATGGGTGTGATTTCCAAGAGGCTATCTCTAACCTAGGTAAGGTGTTGAACAAATGCATTGAAATGAATTTGTCCCTTGGTCCCAAAAAATGTGAGTTCTTGATGACTGCGGGGACTGTTCTAGGTCACTCAATATCCCAGGAAGGACTGAAAGTAGACCCAATTAAGATAGCCATCATCAAAAGGGTCCTGACTCCACAAAAACATAGGGATGCCAAAAGTATTTAGGCTTACCCAGATACTATAGGAGATTCATAAAATATTTCAACAAGTTAGCTTCTCCTTTATTTGGGTTATTGGCTAAAGACTCATAATTTTTATGGTCAGAAAGTTGTCAAGAAGCCTTCGACACCCTAAAGGACAAGTTGACTATTGCACCTATTCTCCAAGGCCCAAATTGGGCTCTTACTTTTCATATACATGATGATACCTCTCACAAATATATAGGAGTAGCTCTAGGCCAGATAGATAACAAGCTACCTTATGTCATTTACTTCATCAGTAAGCATTTGTCGAAAGGCGAGCTAAACTACACAGTGACTGAAAAAGATCTCCTAATTGTTTTTCATTCATTGAATAAATTTAGGCATTACATTACTAGTTACCAAACATTTGTACATATTGACCATGCTACAATTAAATACTTGATGAATAAACCTGATGTAAATGCCTGGAAGGGAGAATGTTGTTGCAGATTTTTTATCCATATTGACTTTATCTGCACGGGAGGAAGGAATGGTTGATGATCAGTTACCAGATGAACATTTATTTGCCATTTCAGTTCTGTCTCCATGGTTTGCTGACATAGCAAACTACTTGGTGTCTACATAGTTTCCACCAAACTTGTCCTCCAAAGAAAAGAGCAGGATTATAAGAAAGAGTGCCCCATTCACTTTGATTGGGGGTAATCTCTTCAAGTTGGGTCTAGATCAGATTCTAAGAAGATATGTCAGGGAGGAAGAAGTCTTCAACATCCTCCTATCTTGTCATGACGGACCTAGTGGAGGTCACTTTGCATCCAAAAGAACAACATTCAAAGTATTGCAAGCTGGTTATTATTGGCCCACTCTTCACTAAGATGTGAGGAGGTATACCAGTCAGTGTGATCAGTGCCAAAGGATGGGGAAACCTACCCCAAGGGATGAGATGCCTCTACAACCTCAAGTGACGTTCGAGCCATTTGACATGTGAGGCATGGATTTCATTGGGCCCATTAACCCTCCATCCAAATAGAAGCAGTACATCATTGTGTGCACTGACTACTTAACCAAGTGGCCTGAATCCAAATCCATCAAAGAAACAACAAAAGAAAAGGTAGTTGAATTCTTAAGGGAAAATGTGTTTTATAAGTTTGGGTACCCTAGAGAATTGGTCACTGATTAAGGCAATCATTTTACATCTCACATGATTGAGATTTTGCTAATCCAGCACAAGATCAAGCACATAACATCCACTCCTTACCACCCACGAGCTAATGGGCAAGTGGAGGTAACCAACAGAGCATTGGAAGGCATTTTGACCAAGGTAATTAGCAACTGCAGAAGGGATTGGGCAGACAAACTAGTTGAGGCCACCTGGGCCTACAGTACCACCTAGAAGGCCACCACTGGCTTCATCCCTTATGCGCTGGTCTATGGGAAGAAAGCCTTGTTGTCTATTGAATTTGAATACAACACCTTAAGGATGGTAGCAAAACTGGATCTGAATATCACCAAGGCACAACAAGAAAGATTGCTCCAGTTGAATGGGTTAGATGAATTTAGGATGCAGGCCCTCCTGCACACAAAGGTGACTCAAGTTCAAATGAAAATTCAGCATGACAAGAATATAAAAGATAATCAATTTCAAGAAGGTGATTGGGTTGTGTTGTATGATTCTCGGTACAAGGATTTTAAAGGTACGTTAAGGACTAGATGGTTAGGGCCTTATGTAATAAAAAAGTGTCATGATAATGGTGTTGTGCAGATAAGAACCATTGATGCAAAGGCTATCCATTTTCTTGTTAATGGGTATAGATTAAATATCTAAAAAGAGCCCTTGTCAAAGAAAGAATTAACCAATAGCATCAGAAAGATAGTGATGGTCGTGGATTAAGTGTCAGCATCCACCCAACCAAGTCCCTGAAGAAAAAAAAAAGGAGAGAAAAAATAAAGAGCCTCAGGTGAAAACCTCCGTGAGGCACCTGAGTCCCACTGTTGGGTTGAAAACCTCTTGAGGCGGCCCAAGGGTGTTTTAAAAAAAGAGGAAAAGTAAAAAGATTTCTGGGTGAAAATATTTTTTGAGGCACCGAGGGTAGGAAACTAGGATGAAAAACTCCTCGAAGGCAGACTGGTTGTTTTACAAAAGAAAAAGGAGAGAAAAAAAAAAAGATACAAAAGATGGAAATTCTATTTTGTAGGTCAGCAAGAGGAGGATGAGCACATCATAAGAAGGATAAGTAGGACCTACAAGAGCCATGTTTTAATCCACCCATATGATATCTTCCACTATTCACCTAGTCTTCCACTTATAAAACCCTCCAACTCATTTCACATAAACTCTGTGTTTTCTAGAGGATTCCCTGTAATCCTACAGGAGTTTCCTAGAGGAATGACAATGACCATGAAAACCAAAATGAGGTTAGTCCAAGAGAAAGGTGATGACACCAACCTATGTCTGGATGGAAAATCATTTACTCCACCACACCATAGAATTCCTTTCGTCATCATGTCACCCCTAAATTCATGAAAGAAATCAACTCAAAAAATATAGATTACAAAAAAAAAAATAGAAGAGAGAGAGAAGAGGGAAAGAGGAACCATACTTAGAGGAAACATCTCTCATCTACCATTCCCTACCACCCTTCTCCACTCATTTCAACATCCCTTATGCTTCAAAGATGAGAAAAGTATGAAAGTTAGGGGAGAGGCATCTACAGCACATCCTGTAGGAAATCTTTTAGCAACCTATCCCACAAAGAAAACCACACAGATTGTACCCATCTTCAGAACAACGACTCCAAGGATTAATAAGCTCCTCTGGAGCCCAACAACAGCAAGAAGATCAGCAACATCACTCTCCAACACCTTCACATCAAAAGAAACAAACATCAAAAGAGGAAAATACACAGAAAAATATGGAGCGAAAACACAACAAAATCACAGCAAAAAGGAATCTCTCTCTAGCATCCATCATCAACGAAGCACCTTACCCACAGGTATGTCATCTTACTCATGCTCTCTTGTTAGTACAATATGATCAAAATTATAGGATTATGTGAGATTTGATTTTATAAGTAAAGGTGGCGAGTTAACTTGGCCATCTTCAGCCAGTCGATAAGAAGAAAACAGTTAGTACCACTCCACACGTGGAAAAAGTCAAATCAAGATGAAAAGGGAATAAAGCCAAAAATGGTTAAGTTATGGATGAAAAGAGTGGGAGATGATTACGAGGTAAGGTATAATGATGGAGTGAGAGTGGGACCAATGGTCCAAAAGGAGGTGCGCGTACTTGGAAAGCCAACACACCACCCCACATGATCATCCATATATGGAAATAAAACATTGATTCCCATAAAAAGAGAGAAAAATCAACTTTGATAATTAATCAAAAGAAGAGGTTGCTCTCGACCTTCCTGAAGCAGCACTTACAAGAAATAGTTAGAATCTACAACGCAAGAAACCTAGAGAAAGCCTACAGGATACAGAGGAATCAACCTACAAGGCTATTAGTGGGCACTAACAGAGGTTAAATTAGAGTTATCTTTACAAGAATGTGGAAAACTAAGGTAGGAGCCATACCCTACATGTTTTCCATTTGAAAGGAAAAATAAAATCCTCAATTTGGGTAGGAAATTGCAGTGCATCTTAAGATAGGAGAATTGTATTGCATGTCACTAAAAGTTAACATTCAAAACTCCCTCACCTACCAAAAGTATTGAATTGTATCAACAAAAGCCTCTACAATTACTAGGGAGAGATGGCAAGAGGATTCAACAAGAGAGAAACCATTAACACAAGTATCCACTAGCATCTTCCTGAGGTGGAAATTTTCACAAGGCATCAATGGATTGGGTTCTTTGAGAGGATTAGAGGATACGATGATGATGTGGCCAAAGAATTTGCCCTCTCACTCATACCCCTCACTAGGACCAGTGCCACTATTGTGGTGAAAGGTTTATTAGTAGTAATTACCCCTGAAGTTATAAGAAAAATCACTACACTCCCTTTAGGGTTACCATGGAGAAAAGAAGACAAGGGTAATAGCACCCTTGCAAAGAAAAACTTCTTTTTAGAAGGAGAAGATCCAATGGAGGAGAAAAATGGGGTTAGAAGCGAGAGAATTCCATACCCTTGGAATGAATTCAGTTACCACCTCATTAAATAAATTTCATGTGAAGGGAGATATAGTGTAGTGTATGGATACCACTTCAGACTCCTCCAAGAACTGATATTGGAGAGAACATGCCTCCTCAAAATAGATTGAGTATACCCTATTTTCTTCTACAATCAATGATAAACATGATCATCAAAGTTCAAGAGGGAAAAAATCAACAACTAGCCCATCATGGGTTTATCAAACTCATCCTTGAAGATGCTCTACAAAACTTAAGACTCCCTATCTCATGGACAACCTTTACATACATGCAGGAAGAAGGAGCAATTCAAGCTATGATTTGACAGAATCCCTACTACTAGTGAGGGAGAAGGAGAAACATAAGAGGAGAAAGGAGAAGAAACAGAGGAGGATATTGAACAAGAAATAGAGGAGGAAAATGAGGAAGAGACAGAGGAGGAAACAAAAGAAGAAACAAATGAATAGAGTGAAGAAATAGAAGAAGAAGAAGAAGAGGAAGTTGGATACAAAGAAGAGGATGAGAAATAAAATGGAAAAGAGGAAACATGATATAGGTCTACAACTCAAGATAGAGAGGAAGAAGGATCACCAAGGGTATCCCCATAGCCTTCAAAGAAAGAGGCAGCAACTACTCTTACTGCCCTAAGTACACTTCTCAAATCAAAGGAAAAGAGGCAAATACAAACCCCACTATATTTCAAGACAAGAAAGAGTATTAGGATTAGACAAGGAAGACCTCAAACCCCCACCAAAAGTCCAATTGTCATTGAGGATTCACCAAAGCAACAAGAGAAGGCAGCCCCTCTAAAGAAAGATGAAGGAGAAGGATCATCAAAACAAGCCTCTCCCAAGTCTCTAGTTACCTATGTTAGGAGGCTTGTCACAAGGTTAGCCTCATCAAAGGGAAAGGGTCTCCTATAGGAGACACAAACAGATGTACAGGAAGCAGAGGCCATCCTACAAGAAACTTTATCAAACCTACAGGAAACACAGAAAAGAGATGAGGAAGGAATGATTGAACAAGAAACAAAAGGAGAAGGCCAAGAACTAGAAGAACCTAGCCTACAAACAAACCTCAACTCCTACTACAGGTTCATTGAAGTAGGAAGGGTGATACCATAGAATTTTTCCATTCCCCTATTCTTTGAACTTGAAAAAGAAAGGGCAAGGACACATAGGTGGATGCAAATCACCAAACTAAAAGGGGTGGAGGATATAGGCCACATGGAGGAGAAATTGCAAGAGATGGGAAAAGAACTAAGCAGCATAATGGACAGAGAAGCAATGATGAAATCTTAGTTGGAGGTTGAGAACACATGGCTAAGAAGACAACTACAAGAAAGGGAAAGCCAATTGGCAACTATGGTCAGTTTGTCCATGGAGGCAATCTAGTGCAAGATGCTTGCAAGGTCTTAAGCCTTGTACCTCAAGGAGAAATGGCTACAATTACAAATAAAGACCCTAGAAAAAAGAGGAACTATGCCCTTCCAATACTATAGACAATTCATTGATCTCTATCATCAAAGCACCTTGGAATATAGAGAAAAAATATCTGAGTTTTACTTACACAATTTAGCCTTGACAGATTTAAATGCGTGGGACCCAAATTCCAAGCTAGGGGACTTGCAATTGATGGCCTTATCATCATGGATGAATCATGAGGAGGCAAGAGCTATAGAGATGACAAAGGTAATGTCAAAAGAAGACACAAAACCCCTTATGATCAGAGCAGAAGAATCTAACCCAATGGTTGTCATCAGCACCCACAACCTCATTGCAAATGATCCCACGCTTGCACCAAGGTACCTTGATGTACAAGAATAGCAAGTCACACACTTTGAAGACATGTTCAGTTTCTAGGAGATGAAATCATGCAAGCTTTCCAAAGGAGATGGAACACCTTGCCTTACAACCTAAAAATAAGAGAATATCATTCTCTTGACAGAATGAGAGAGGCATAAATAGAACCCCCATGTATAAGAAGGCTCTACAAAGACTCAAAGTCAATTGGATTGGCTTGAGGATTAGTCCACCATTTATTTTGGGAATGTTGGAAGGAAGGAAAGAAGAAGAATAGATAAATCAGTGAGAAGAGATAGATAGGAAGGTAGGATTTTATTCACAAGAAGAAGAGACTACAATAGAAGCATGGGATGTTAGGGAAGCCACCAGAGAAATCAAAGACATGGACCTGGATTAAGTTGCTCGAAGGATAAGCAACACTTTCAGTAGGGGGGTGATGATGAGGCACATCATTGGGTCCTTAATACATCTCCAAGCTTATTAAAATCAACTCTTCTCATAATTCCTTACATGTTTTAATTATATTTTTCTTAATGAGATGAGTAAAAGTAAGATTTTATTTCTAGTGATCTAATAGGCATTGATGGCATGTGTTTGGGAGCAAATTGTGGCAAATTATGGCTAAGTAAGGTGCAGTAACTCAAATGATACAATGAGATATTATAGGAAATGGATATTCCTCATTAAATCCTCACTCATTCGAAGATCCATCAATCAAATCACACTAGCTCGGAGTTCCAAGCAACCGAGTCATGAGGATCATTGGCAGCCTTGCTAGTGATAGTTAAGAACTATTTTATCTTGAGATTGGGAGCCAAGCCTCCCTCTATTTAAGGAAGTTGTTGGCAAATTCAGTTTTATAAATAAGGAGGCCTAGAGCCTCATTAGGATTCAGATTTTTTATGCAAGATAACTAAGCACTTTCGAGTTGAAGGATTGTGACAAAACATTGTTATGTTTTTTTTTATATGTTAATGAAGATGAGCATTCCCTTGATTGAGAACTGAGTTGACTCAAAGGGATGAATCTCTTGGGTTAGGGCCCAACCCTAGCAGTAGAGGTTCTTCTTACTGTACTTGTATGCTTAGGTTAGTTCATATATTACTTTCTTGAATTGATTGTGGCATTGTTACATTACAAGTATTGGTGAATTTGATTAGTTTGCTTCCATTTGTGCATAGCTTTAACAATATATTTATATCAATAAAGAAATACCAAAAATGATGATAACACATGGATCTTGCCTCATTCCTCCCTTCAAGGACCATGGTTTGAGGGAAAACTCTCATTTAACCCAAAAAGACAGAATTCTGGTTTCTTATGAAATATAGAGTTTTGTTTTGTTTTGTTTGTTTGTTTTTTTTTTTTTTTTTTTTTTTTTTTTTTTTTTTTGTTTTGTTTTGTTTGTTTGTTTTTTTTTTTTTTCCTGTTAATTAGGTCAGCATCTTTTAGTTTTCAAAGATAGATTGCAGTTGTCATTTCTTATATCTTAGGCTTTGTATTAGATTTCATGATGTGTTCACAATATGTTGCAAGTATTTCCATGCATGAACTAGGCAAATGAATGATGAAATTATGTTTCCTTATGTTGTCGGAAACCTTTCTTGTTTTGATATGATTTATGGGTAAATGCCAACAATAATGTGTATATTGCAAGAGTTTCAGTAGTGCAGGAAGACCTCATATTAGGAAACCCATTCTAACCTCACCCATCCATGATCACCAAAATCCACTAAGTCGATAATCTGAGTTATCATTTCATAAGGACAACTTGCTATGCTTGTTGAGCAAATCCAACCATCATACAAACTTTGGTTTGAGTTGTGAGGGAGTCCTAACCACTTCATTGCCTTATTCCTTCCATCGCTCACCTTCCCTAAGCCTTATACCACTACCCAAATCACTCCTCATGCTTTCGGCCTGTTCCTGTAGGAATACAGGGGATCCTTTAGGTGAATTAGGACATCCTATAGGACAACCTATAGTAGCATGTTTTGAGGCCAATCTGTGAGAAATTCATCACAAAAGATAGGAGAAGAACACTACTTGCCTCCCAAGGCATATGATCCATCACAACCATCTCTCTCCACACCTAACCCACCTACCATACAATCAAGAAGAATTAGCATTCATGTTTTTACAAAAAGACAAAAAGAAAAAGGTTGTTATGCTTATTCATATGCATAGCAATTGAGTGTTTGATTAGATCATATTGCATGCTTAGGTTAGTTTGGGTTTCACATGTGTTAGCTTAGAATTCTTCTGAAGCAAAGTACCTTAACAAATAGCTATATGAGTGGCATGTTTTGAGCATCTATTTTAGTCTTTCTTTACTGCAGTAGGTATCATTTCAACTCTCTCAATTAGGGTAAAATTCTCCTTTCTCAATTGGTAATCAAACTTCTTCTAAATCAATAGAAGGCTAGTTTGAGAAACCATAGTGGTCTATCACTGAGCTCAACAGTGAGAAAAGAGTGGACCCATTGCATCTATTTGTGTATACATCATTGTCACCTCCAAGCTTTTATGAACCCCAGGTTGATGAAGTAAAGTAGATAGCCCTAGGAGTTGTAGCATTCTTGCTGCAATACTAGTGCTCATCGGTTTTCAAGGAGGTGTCTAAGTAGGTATTATTGTTGCTTAAGAGTTTTTTACTTTTTCTGTTTTGCATCAGTATTATTACTTTGAAAAAAAGTGAAAAATTAAAAAATAAACTTGTTCTTTTATGCCTCGTAGGTGTAGGGATAACCAAGGGAAATTCTTTCCAAAATCCCCCATCCCCTCAAGCAGTCAGCCTTCATTATTATTCAGTGATAGTGAACTTCCCTCTCCAACTATAGGGGAGTTAGAAGACCCTCTAAGTGAGCAACCTGAAATTTTTGAAGAACCGATAGGAGAATAATAATCTATCTCACCTACACAAACCATGGATGAAAACAAGAAAAATGAGCTTTTCCCTATCAGAGAAACCAATGGAAAGGCTAGAATGAAAAATGTAAGTCATGTTTCCCTTCCATATTTTCATCGCCTGACCTCTGAGGACCCTAACACCTTCATGTTTGAGTTTGTTGTTGTTTGTAGGACCTATGACTATCCCTACGATCAAAATAAGATGAATTTTTTTCCTTCTAACCTCAAAGATGCATTCTTGTGCTAGTTTATAATTCTACCTGGAGGTAGCATCACTACTTGGGCTCAATTGCAACAAGCCTTCAATGAAAAATACTGAGATTACTATATGTCCAAAGAAACAAAGAAGGAAATCTTTAGGATGAACCTTGGACATGATGAATCTTTAGAGGATTATGATGAAAATTTTCAACTCAATTATAGGAGGGCCAACTGTATCCTTGATCCTGAGTAACTCAAGCTAGTTCTTCTCTAAGAAATCAAGGAGGATGTAATGGAAACCTTCAACATGCTATCTAGACGATATATCTACCGATTGACTTAGGATTACATCAAAACTGTATTCAAGAATCACTCTAGGGATTTTAAAATGAAGGGTAGGTCTAGCCAAAGCTTTGTTAGTTCCTTTCCCTCTACAAAAACCATCAAGCATGATATAGGAAGTATGTTGGAAGATTTTAAGAGTGAAATGTTTCATACATTTTCCTTGTGAATGGATACTATGAAAATTAAAAGGAGGTAAGAGGAAGAAAAAAGGGCACTAGCTACCTGTTTCCCTAGACATACTGAAAGACATCCTAGGAATGAATGCCCACTGACTGTCGTAGAAGTATGCTTAGTCTGTGAAGAGAATCATGCGACAAATAAATGTCCCTCTCTACCATGCCTAAATATTGTATACCAAGGAAGGGTAGAAGTTGGGTTAGAGTAGTCGTGTTTAATTAACCAAAGGAGACCCCCAGGTCGTTGGCCATATCAACAAGGCATGCACGGTGCACATTATCCTCACTAGAATCCAAATCAAAATGCACATTTCCATCCTTGGTACCATTCCACTCATCCATCATGGTCCATACCTCCTCCTTATGCTCCTCAATGTCCTCCTCAACCTATCAACCCTCCTTTTCAACCATATCTACCCCAACCTTCCAAATGGGGCAACTCCTCACTAGGGTGGAGGCCTCAAACCACCCAATCTCTTGTGTTGGTATTGCCTCCACCTTAACCTAAACCATAACCGCCTCACAAAAATTCAACTAAGAAACATCAAATGCCTACTGAACCTAATCTGAATCCAAACTATAATCAAGCACAACATGTTTACAGTGGGGAGGCATCCTATCCTGCTCATGTTGTTGTTGGGATGGGGTCCCCTAGGTCAGTTTTGGGGTAAAAGCCCAAATTTTGATCTAAAGCTGATAAAAATATGTAAAGTCTCTGTGAATTGTGGATGCAGAACGAGTAGTTAATTAGAAGTCAAAAATGGGTTTTACCCTCGTTTATGTAAAATTGAGTCGGTTTTGGAAGATCTAACCATGGTCAGCAGACCATCGATTGTATAAATAGGTGTGTCTTAGAGAGTCTAAGGCAGATTTATGTCTTTTTCTATGGTACAATGGAAGGAGTCTCAAGAGTTAGCACATGAAAGTAAGTCTTAGAGGGGGAAAAGACTCTACAACTGAGTGTGCAGAGGCCTAGAGTACTGTCCATATTTGAGTGCATGGACCCCTACAGCTGAGTGCACAGGGAAGTTTTGAGTTCGTAACCTTATACTGAATATCAATAAAGAATATTGTTGGGAAAATTCACATGTTTTATCTGTTTCTCTTTGCTATTTATGATTGTGATATATGTTATAATGAAAAATGTGTTTATAAAATAATGATGTATTGATGCGTGAATTTACTGATCCATCTTATTAACTAAATGCAATTAATGTTCAGTGATTATACGAAGATCATAACACTTTCTGTTAGGTTTATCGAATACTTGGGTAGATCTTACTACATATTGATCTAAGAGTAATCCAAGGTGCTTGTAAGTAGCTAACTCGTCTATTCAGGGTCCACAAAAGCCAGTCATAGACCTTTGCAAAGGTCTAAAGGTCGTCCAAAGGGAATTGCAGTACCAAGCCCTAAGGGCTTATAGACCTGCATGGAGGAAAATCTAGGGCATAAAAGGACATCACACTGATCTCTGGATGTGGAAACTTGGTTCCAACATCCCCCCATACTGCTTTGGGTGAGACTTTAGTCCGCAGCAGGTGGATTGATGCCAAAAGGGCTGGTAGTGTAGGGTTTTGTTTGGCGCAACTAACTTTGAACTTGGTTAGGACCCCTTAAGCCAACAATGGTTCCGTTGTCAGGACTAGGATCTACATAAAGAGATGTGCGATGTCGCATCACTGGAATCTGACCAAAAAGGAAATTGAGAAGTGGTTGGATAGGAAAATCCATGAATTTGCGGTGCAAGAGAACAAAAATCCGCACTTGAAAAAAGAGCAGTTGCCGGAAAGATATTTGTACATATAAATACACAAAATTTTCTTTTGCACCTTCCTGATTGAACTATATGAGTGGATAGCTAAATTGGCAGATGGCCAAGGAAGGTGGAGGCTTGACGGTCCAATAGTGTGGACTCTGGAGCTAGTACAGAGGTTGGAAGCCTCTCAATATAAGATCGTGTGCATTGTGGACCATTGGCTCGATCAGGTTATAGGAGGATTTGTTACAGAGTTCACAATTGACACACCAGTCAGTTACAGTGAGGCAGAGCAACTCTTCTTCAAGGGGCCCAAGGTAAGTATCTGAGATCCTTGAATACTTGGATTAAGATTCTCTTGTGTGAAAATGGGTTATGCCATTTCCTTGATGTTTGGATCTACACAAAGTGGAAAAAGCTTTAGAAACCAAAAAAAGAAGGTCCAGAATATAGCCCATTGATTGGACCTCCCTCAAGTAATGATGAGGGTGTGGTACAAGCCTCACCATGGAGTGTTGTCCAGTTGATAAGGTAGGGATCTCCACGAATACATCATTCATCCACGCCACCTCCACCTTCACCTCCACAACATACACCTTTGCCCACACTGCCACCACCACCACCATCATTTAACATGTCGAATACCATGAAGTTGCCAGTTTTCAAGGGCTTAGGAAGTGAGGATCTGGATCAGTTTTGGTTTGTTGCAAAGGTTGTGTGGATAGCACAATAGATTATGGATGATAATATAAAGAAGGTGCATTTTGTTACCACTCTTCAGGATCACACGTTGACATGGTACATTAAGTACTACATCGATAATCCATTGGCGTCATTAGCAGATACTTAAGCCACTTTGAACAAAGAATTCGGTAAGCCTAAGTCTGACTCGCAATCAATAATTGGATTTAAGGAAATCATGATGAGGGTTGGTGAAACACCCTGGGAGTTAGATCAAAGGCTGAGGTGCATGATCCATGAAGCTAATATGCATCTCACAGATAATCAACATCATGAGTGGTTTATAGCCTCGCTCCTGCCCCACCTAAGGATTGCTTTATCACAGCAAAAGATAGGAACTCAGGTAGAAGCTTTGGAAATCGTGATGATATTACATGAAACACCTATTTATGATGCATCTTTGGGAGTCCAAAAAATTGACTCGCAGTTGCATAACCTCTGTTTGGAATTACAGAGCTTGAAAAAAAGAAGGAGGACAAGACAGACGTGTGTGAAGAAGTCTAGTACCTCAAGTGTAAGAGCAAGGGGCATGATAAGGATCATTGCCCTACCTTCACGAATTATATCACAGGGTAGGGGGCGATGCCCCTTAGGTAGGAAGCTCCAACAAGACCAAGTATGGGGCATGCACTATGGTGCATTATTTGTCAGGTGGTCAAAAAACATGTCACATATAATTGTCATTTGCTGCAAATGTTTGTACATATACCACAACAATTGTTCTACGATTTCTGCAAATTAGTGGGCCATGATGAGTGCCATTACTGTAGCTACAAATTGATGATGGAAAGGACACCTATGTATCGAATGCAAGTAGAAATGCAACCTCCAGATCAGGGTGAAGGAGGAGTTTGTAGAGGATATCAGGGGCGCAGATGAGGCCGAGCAGGAGGAGGACCTGGTAGAGGTCATGGACAAGGAACACCATGGAACTACGCATAGGAGTGTACAAGTCAAACACACCCACCATGTCACTAATACACTCATTTTGACCACACAATCAAAGAATTCCCTGTGTTGATAGCTAAGATGCACAAGAAGAAGGAGAAGCCTCAACATCCTACCCAGAACTTACAGATGATGAGGGTTGAGCCCCACGAAGAGGATCGAAATGTGAATATCATGTTGAGAAGAGGGATCACGATTGGTGACGATAAAGGAAAATGACCTGAGGAGGATGGATGGGTCCACAAGGCCCAAGTGTTCGCTTTTATGGGCCTGACCCAAGTTCAAAGGTGATTTAGCCAAGAATATCCCAGTACTACTGGCCCTTTTGGCAACAATGTGTGGAGCACGGACTGAGGTCTAACCCGAAGTAGTATGGGAGGGTGCTAGAGCTAGGTTTCTGCACCCTTGGGATGTCTGATGGGCTTCTGGAGGTCCACCGTCTGACCTGTCACTATACGCACATGCGATCCCTTTGTAACCTGCGGCGCAGCTTCTGCACAGCCCTGCTCAGGGCGCGATCCATATAATACCCAAGTTCCTTGCTAATTAACTAATTACTTAACTTGTGTGTGTAAGATTTATGGTTATTACATCATATTTAGTAAGCATATCAGTGCACGCGATACATAAAATAATACAAACATAAAGATGATAATGCACAACAAATACACAGAAATAAGAATCAACTTCTCTTTATTAATCTTCAATCCCGCTTACAGACATGACACCACCCTACGCACTTAGCTATAGGGGTCTGCGCACTCAGTTATGGACTTTCATAGGCCTTTTTGCACTCAGTTGCAAAGCCTCTTCCTACCACTACGACCCAATATACTTAGAATCCTACACTAAGCTCAAACCATTCCTTCGCTACTCTCTCTATCATCAACTATCTTTACAACTTAGAGCCTCACTCTATTTATACAATCCCATGGTCAGCACACCATGGGTAGGCCAACATGACTTTACATTACATTACATTACTTTAGGGTCGACAACCCTATGACTTAACCTCTACTTCGCGCTCTGCACCCGCAATTCGCAGAGTCTTACAAAACCTTTGACAAAAACTTGGGCTTTGAGCCCCAAAACCTGATGTGGGGGGATACCATGCCCAACAAGCCCCCAACACAATCATCGTGAGTTGTCCTGAGTCACTCTGCTGGTGCGACGATCTTGGCATAGAGCCCTTCCAACTGTTCCCGTACTGCCAGGAGGTTCGCAACGCACTGTTTTGATGTTTTCTCGACCTGCTGCATGCGCTCTTCTATTGCTTCATTGTGAGGCTCCGCTATTTTTCTTAGTGCATATAGTCCCTGTATCTGTGCGATCTTGCCCTCAATCTTGACCGTAATGGTGAAGGCCTCATCAATCCAAGGTTGGATGCATGCTTTGAGAAGGACCTCTTTCTGCCTTACAACATCCGCCTGCTCCTTCACCGCCCTTGCCTACTGCATCTTAGCTAGTCGTTGAGTGAGGAAAACTATCTGCACCATTCCCTTGACACTGTCATACTGCTGTTGTAGTTCGCGTGCCTCTGTTTCTAGGTGTTGTATGTTGGGGTCTTGCTGTAAGGATGTGAGGACGTTGAATGCTTGGTCGAACATACTAGTGTAGTCTTGTACCACCCATCCAATTTCTTCCAATCCTGTCTGAATTGTACTAACGCGCTATTCTTTAACTTTTAGAGGAGTGGAAGGCTGCATCTTCATCTGTAGCTCAGCAATCTGGAGGTTTAGCTCTAGCTGCACTCGTATTGTTTCCTCGCACGTGCTTCAGACTCCACTTGCTAGACAATGGATCTGCATCTTGGTTGGTAGGTCCACGACAATGGTTAATTCTAGAATGTGATGTCATGCTTCATCCACTATTTTCGTGATCTGCAGATTTTGTGACACTAGCTCATCACGCTACAGGCTGAGCTATTCGATGTTGATCTTTTGCTCACTCAATACCTGGATCGCGCAGCCTTCTCGGGTGCGTATCTCTGTCATTATGCCATCTTGCACTTGGTACAATGTGTCCTACAGAAGGGTAGCCAAATTTAGGCCAAGTCCCTTGTTACGGCCCATTGTGGCTCTATCCTCCTTTCTCTCCGTTGTTAGTGCTCCTTCCGACAACACTATAGTGTTAGCCATTTTTGCACGCAGCAACTACTCCTCTGCTGATGTATGTACAACGCTGTAGGCAGCTATTGCTCCTTCCTGTGGGGGCCACACCTCAAGTTCCTACGACTGTGCCCTTAGGGCCCCCAACACAATTTGTTGCTCCATCATGGCTTCCTGGAGCGCTTCCCTTCTGACCTCGTGAACTATGTCACCAATGTCGTAGAGGTCACCCTCTGTCAATGTAATTGGTTCGATGTCTAGTTTGGATGCCTTGGACCTCTTTCATGGACCTAATCGCTCCGTAACATGTGACCGTTTCAGTTGGGTGGACGTTGTGCTCGGGTCAGCGCCTTCTGCTATATCTGGTCCCTATCTTGTAGACACATTCTGGCCCCCTTCCTCTTGCGTTGTAGTGGCCCCTATTGCCTATGCTTCTGCTACTCTTTCAGTGGCCTTTGCCTATTTTGCGGCTACCTTTACTTCTTCGCAAGCATCCCTTACCTCCGCGGTCGCTTGTATGTTGTCCCTCTACTGGGCCAACTTCGTGACACACAACTTGGTTGCATCCTTCTGCTTTTGTGATACTGTTCTATCCCTTTCTGCCAGATCTGGGGTGTGTCACTTGGGAGGCCATGATTCGATCATGGAAAAGATGGCATCATCAATTGCGATGAAAGGAAGCTTGGTCTAGTTTTTCCCCGAATCCTTACACGCCATGATAAACACATTGGGCATATTTGCCTTGAAGTCTGCAAAGCCGTGCACACTATTGTACACTGTGGGGGATAGGCGCAACCTCCTATTAATCAACATCCAGACACTCGCCTCCATCAGCACCTAGAAGATCTTAGTTTTGCGGATCCGCGTGGCATCGTTCGTAGCCCAAAGCGATACATATTTTGTAGCCTCTCTCAAGTCCTGTTCAATATGAGGGAACTGATTGTCCTCAGGTGGTTCCCCTATCACCAATAAAATAGACAAGAGCAACCCCATGTAGTGGAAGGTCTTGCCCAGCTCTTAAGCTTCCTTGCAATTAGTTAGGAATTCTTCACAGAGGAAATTGGCCTAGTTGAATTGGACCCCCTCCGTGCATTGTTCTTCTAGCATAACCACCAGTGCTCATACCTCATCTCCGTGGCATTTTCTCATCACCTTCCCAGCCAGGAGTTGGGTGGCTATGCACACCCCTTTATCTTTAATGTTATTGATTATGTAGGCTTTCTTCTTCATTTCCAATTTATACTTCTTCTTCAAGGCCTCTGCGAGCACCAAATCTCCGCTTTTGCTGACTATCTCCACAGGGTCCTTTCCCTTATAGGGTAGCCAGAAAATCCTGTGGATAAGCTCTGCCGTGATGGGAATAGGCTCCTCCAGCCATAAGAACCCATTGTGCACTAGGCGAAGCAGTTGCCTGATGACAAAAATTGTGATAGGTGTGCAGTAAAAGTGTGGAATACATAGTAGGTGGAGTAGTCTAGCCTTCTCCACACTGCGCAGCCATTTCTGCAGCTCTAGCGTTGTAACTGACCCCTCCTTTCTCTATTTCATGAGGTTCTTAGTCTCTAAATGTGGGAACTTCTCACTATCTACAAGGTCCCAGTCTTCAAATTTCGTTGTGGGCACGTGACCCAAGACCGAGCCCTCAAACAAAATTCCATCTAGGAGGAGCAATGTCACACCCCTACACTAGCGTTACTCTTCCAAACTGCACTATAGGAGGTGCGGCATCACCAATTACTTTATTTTCACCAATACTTATAGTTATGGACTATGCCTACTTTCTATACTTAGTTTATTTTTCAACAGCTAAGCATATCTTTCATTATACCATTTATCATATTAACTTCATTACCCTGAATCAACATTAACATGAAATGCACAATAGTATAACTGGGAGGGGAAACTTCTTGTAATGAGTCTGCCCATCATAATAATGTTAATCTTCAAAATTACATATAAGTTTACATCCAAGGGAAACCCCAAATTTCACCTTTACACTTATACAAATTCAGTTCCTGCACTTGTCGTGTAGCCTTGCCCAACCTTGGGCAAAGTCACTTGAACTGTTGTTCAGCTCGTTAACCTCATGCACGTCTCGCTCCTTTGCCAACGCCTTCAATTGCTACATGATTCTTTGTTTCGTTCGACCCGTGCACGTTTCACCAACTCTCCCTTTGTTCATCATTCACCGTTCACCCGATGCTCATCGCACGTTCCGTTCGACCCATCGTTTGACCAGACATCCTATCGCACCCTCACTCAACTTCTCGAACGAACGCCCTCCTACGCCCTCGAATGACTCTTCGCACGAATGCCCTCGAACGATTTCCTAAACGATCGTTCGCTCAAACGCCCTGCCACGCCCTCGAATGACCTAGAACAATTTCCCAAACGACCGTTTGCCTGGATGCCCTGCCATGCCCTCGAACGACCTCGAACAATTTCCCGAACGACCATTCACCCAGATGCCCTACCACACCCTCGAATGACCTCAAATGACTTCCTGAATGACCATTTGCCTAGATGCCCTGTCGTGCCCTCGAACGACCTCGAACGATTTCCTGAACGACTGTTCGCTTGAATGCCCTGTCACGCCTCGAACAACCTCGAACGACCGTTCACCTAGATGCCCTGTTGTACCCTTGAACGACCGCTCTTCGTTTCAGCTCGGGTGCTTCGGCCCTCATCTGCTTGCACCTTCGCCCAGATTTCAAAACCAACTTCACACTTCTCCTTTTCTCCATGCTCAGATCCTTAGAAGACTTACTCCTTGATGATCGAATGGCTCCTCCATGCCACTCACTTATACACTTTTTTGCTACCATGATTGGCATATCAGCTCGCCCAGCCGACCACCCGTTCGACCCTCCAAGTTATTTTCTTGCACGTCGACCTATACGTTTGGTGCCCCCACTCAGGACTGCCTAACTCTATAAACCTCTACCCTCTTCCACACTTATCCATTTTCATGTGCGGCTTCGTGCATTTCTCCTCTGCAACTCATGGGCATTACATTCTCTCCCACTTGAAATCATTTTCTTCCTCGACAATCTCTCATCCCAGCAACTATCTGTCACCAAGATACCCATACCCAGGCATATAACCCACTGGTATGTCATACATCGAAAAGTCTCCTCAATCCATGATCATCAACCACATCCATCGCAATCCCCACATTCTGCTTCCACTATGGAATGTTGGTCCCTCCAATTCAAGCTACAAGTTTACTGCAACATATCGTGTTGACCTCATCATGTATCACCATCGTGTGAACTGCTGCCATGATACTCCAACACAATGTTAGCACATCTTTGCACACAGTTGACCCCCATGATTTGAACTAGTCAAATGATCAGTCCAACTATCACGCTCAAACCATAAGAATGCACATCCTTATGACATCATTAGTATTTTCTCAGAACATCCTCTCACATCATCAACTCAATCAAGAATCCATCTCCATATAATTAAGCCATGCCCAGGTCCATGAAGTAAACTCCATCTCATCTGCAACATGCTGCCCATGATGTTTGGTGTCAATGTGTTGCATGAAATTAGCCACCTATATCCCAACATCATCATCCATGTGTGTAAAATCCATCTCCTCAAAATGAAGAGATCCTCTCAGCAAACCTGACTCTTGATGTGCCCCATCTAGGTCCATGAAGCAACCTCCATCATATGTGTAATGTGCCATCCCTCAAGTCTACCAAAGAAACAAGTATACACCTGTCTCATCATCCATGTTCTACCCATGATCATATACCAATCAATTCCCATGTGTAAAAAGTGGTTAAGTCTTGGCTCAATCCATGCCCAAGTGTTGCCACCAAGATATCATCATCACTGCAACTCCATCACTCCAAAGTGTCTCATATCGATCCTCCACATCAAGTCACTCTCTTAAGAACACCCATACATGTACTCAAAAGTATGCACCCCATACTGCATCAAAGTCCCTAACCTCAACTCCTCCATGCATCAGATCCTCCAAGTCCACCATAATATGATGTCCTCAAAAGTCACAACCTCATGTCATCATGAGCTCCATGAGTCCTCTCCAACCAACACTCTAGCAAGCATGCATGTCTCGGCCCAAAGGTCTCTGCAAGATGACTTAGCTCTCCATGTAGTAGGAATGCTTCATAGTCTGCTCACAAATCCAACCAAGTCCATGGCCTTGTTGTACAAGAGTGCACAACTTATCCATTAGCTCATAAATAAAACATATCCATGTCACATCAGTAAATCCACCTGCACAACATCCATGCCTTGGGACTCCTCATTGGATGCCCATAAGTGACACCTCTACAAGTGCTCCTATATAATGTACCTACATAAGACTGCCATGCTCCATGTCTCCAACTCGATGTCCATGACTCAAGTTGCCCATGTTGTCCAACTAAGTAGACCCATCACAACAATCAGTCATCCTCATCCAAGCCTACAAATCAGTCTAGTGAACTCAGTCACCCAAACCATATCATGATCACATGAGTCTCTTCCACCATGGCTCCTCTACTAAAGGTTCCACCAAGGCTTCCTCTTGGTCTCGGCCATGAGAAGTCCACCCAATTATCATCAACTCAAGTGTGTGCCACCTCCAATTTGTCCATGAGTCATGTCAGGCACTTAGCCAATTTCCCCATATGGCTAAAGCATGACCCATTCCTCCATAATGATCATCATGTTCCTCCCTTGTCACGGGCATTTAAACCTTCTTCCATAAGGTCACAAACAACCCCAACAAGTCTTGCAATAGTAAATGGTCCTCGCCTCTCCATACAAGGTCTCATCGTAGACATCCATGGTAAGATCCTCCCTTGCATTGGCAAATTGATTTTTCTCTTCCCTGCATACGGTTCATCTAGCAAAAGTTCAACTGAAAAACAAGTATCAATAATACTTACTTATTCATGAGGCTCTTCCACGTGGGGTTTCTCATCCACCAATGTCTGCAAACTGCACGATCCTGGCCCAACATGGTCAATCTCAAGTTCATCCTCCATCGTTGTCATATCTGCAACATCCTCAAACATCAAGACTTCCTCTTCTTTGTCATCGCAATCTGCAGCTACATCCTGCTCCATTGCCCAACCAAGTCGAAAACGTTTGCCCTCAACATTCCTTTCCAAGACTTTAAGTTTATCTCGAATCCGTGGGTTCTCTTCTTTCATTTGCTTCAACTTGTATAAGGTCATAAAGAGCTTCCCTTCACATTCTTCTCAACCTGCCATGTCTTGTCATTCAGCTTGGCCCAAGCACGAAGCTTTACGCCTGCTTAACTTGTCATGAAGTATTACATTTCCCTTTGAAAACCTAAATCACGTTCCAGATTTCTGAATCAGCTCTAATACCACCTGTCATGCCCCTACACTAGCGGTACTCTTCCAACTGCACTATAGGAGGTGTGGCACCACCAAATACTTTCTTTTCAACAATACTTGTAGTTATGGACTACACCTACTCTCGATAATTAGTTTATTTTTCAACAGCTAAGCATATCTTTAGTTATACCATGAATCAACATTAACATGAAATGCACAACACTATAAATGGGAGGGGAAACTCCCTGTAATGATTATGCCTGTTATAATAATGTTAATATTTAGAATTACATATATTTTTACATCCAAGGGAAACCCCAAATTTCACCTTTACACTTATACAAATTCACTTCCTGCACCTATCGTGCAGCCTTGCCCAACCTTGGGCAAAGTCGCCTAAACTATTGGTCAGCTCGTTTGCCTCGTGCACGGCTTTCCCATTTGTCAACACCTTCAACCATCGCACAATTCTTTGTTTCATTCGACCCAGGTGCATTTCACCAACTTGCCCTATGTTCACCATTCACCATTCACTGTTCACCCAAACGCTTATCACATGTTCTGTTCGACCCGTCATTCGGTCAGATGCCCTATCACACCCTCACTCGACTTCTTGAATGAACGCCCTCCCGTGCCCTCAAATGACTCTTCACACAAATTCCCTCGAACGATTTCCTGAACGACCGTTCGCCCGAATGCCCTGTTACACCCTCGAATAGCCTCAAACAATTTCGCAAATGACTGTTCCCTTAGACGCCCTTCCATGCCCTCGAACGACCATTCGCCCAAATGCCCTGTTGTGCCCTCGAATGACTGCTCTTTATTTCAGCTCAGGTGCTCCGGCCCTCGTCCACTTGCACCTTCACCCAAATTTCAGAATGAACTTCACACTTCTCCATTTCTCCATGCTTGGATCCTTAGAAGACTTGCTCGTTGATGATCGAATGGCTCCTCCACGCCACTCACTTATACACTTGTTCGCTGCCATGGTTGGCATACCAGCGTGCCTAACCAACCACCCATTTAGCCCTCCAAGTTATTTTCTTACATATCGACCCATACATTTGGTGCCCCCGCCTGGGACTGCCTAACTCTATAAACCTCCGCCCTCTTCCACACTTAGCCATTTTCATGTGCGGCTTTGTGCGTTTCTCCTCTGCAGCTTGTGGGCGTTACAAGCAGGATTTGGAGTATGCTCCTAGTGGCATCTAAATCCTTGGGTACCTTAGCTTTCCCTTTCCATAGAGGAACGTACTTGGACAATTTTGCTATAGCACGCACTGGATGGATGTCTTCTTCCATTTCTTCATCCGCCTCTATCTCATCTACGACCGCATGTGGTTCCTCTTCCTCATCATCCGTCTCAATGGTGACAGCCTTGCCCTTTTCTTCCATGGAAAATTTACCAAACCATGGATTTTGGGGGGACATGCGGACTAGTCCCACTACCTGTTTATCCTTCTTGGGCCTCGGTGTCCGAGGTGATTTCAGAATTTCCGGTGCATCTTCCACTTCCATTAGGGTTTTGCGCGGCTTCCTCGGTAGTACTCTCTATAAAACTCACACCTCTCCTGGTGGTTGTCATCTTGTTTGAACTATCTATAGTTGTTTGCAAACTTGGGGGCTCAAATATTGGTTGGTGCTCAACACTCTGTGCTCTTTGTGATAGCTCAAATCTCAAATGAACAATTGTTGTCTTGTGGCTAGCCTTTGGAGTTTTATAGCATCTTTTGAATTTGAATTTTACCGTTCCCCCCATTTCTGAGTCATTAATTCATTCTTGGCGGCAGATCGTCCCAAATATAGTTCTTAATTAGTGTCTTAATTATCCATCGCCCGCTCCGTTTTGCCTTAAATTGGACATCTTATCATGAACAGTGATGCCAATGGTTACTTCCCAGTCTACTCACACGGCAGTGCAGCCCCCCGTGCACGGGTGCGACCCTTGTACCATGTTGTTTCTACACCCTCCTCTCTCATCACGCAGCCCCCAAACAGAGTCTTTTAGAGTCCTGTGATCTCTTTCAACTATCTGGAGCGCTGAAACTATACTCCCTAATACTAGTCAAGTGGTCGCACCACCTGTGTGAGAC
This sequence comes from Pinus taeda, assembly GCA_000404065.3. Taxonomy (NCBI): domain Eukaryota; kingdom Viridiplantae; phylum Streptophyta; class Pinopsida; order Pinales; family Pinaceae; genus Pinus; species Pinus taeda. The sequence continues at coordinate 25,386 of APFE030763383.1, read as the reverse complement.
TTCAACTCACCTTCCAGCATAGCCCGCAAAAGCTCCTCAATTGTCTACGCAACCACCAGCACTGTGCATTTTACCATATGTAGTATGCTCCCCTGGTTACTATGTTTGGTGATGTTGGGTGTGGAGCCTGATTATCTTCTATATTCAAAGGTATCGCTGCATTGGACCCCATTTCAAAAATGGGGTGGCAACGCTGCCCATAAAATATTCGTTGTAGGGGGGTAAAAGTATAGTAATTTCTAGTCAATCTAGGTTGTTCATTAAACGGAGATTTGACAATAGAAGTTGTGTTTAATTTAGGTTTTTTTTCCCTAGAAGGCAACACTCACTATATATGAGGGATTTGTATTGCATCTATGTAGATCTATATTCTGAGTGAGGAAGAGAGAGGAGATTGGGAGTGAAGAGGGAGTTACAACGGATCTGTTGTAGGTTGTATCTCTTCAGTTTGCTGGATAATATAATAAAAGAAGGACTGGCTATTTCTTCATGGATGTAGCCCAAACTGGGTGAACCACGTGTATCTGTGTCTCTCTTGTTTTATGCATTTTCTGTGTTTATATTTCTGCAATAATTTATGTGTTCCATTACTCTATAATATATGATTTTCAAACAGATGAGGTGTGTTTGTAGCCATGGCAACATAGTCATAGGTTCGCAGTGTCATTCTTCTAACGCAGTGGTATGATCACCTGTATCTTGCCTTGTCATCCTTGGTTTATCGGCGAGACATGCCTGCATGATCTCGTTTTCTAGCCTCTTGATCTCAACATCCATCAAAATACTTTTCTTTCTCAATCATACCGAGTCCTTTTTGAGTTCGCGAAGTCTAAGGTTCCCTTACTGGATCGCTTCCTGAATCCTTATATGTTCTACCTCACGTAGATGTGTGATAACTTCCTTCTTATCACCGCACACTATCACTATTAAAGGGTCCAGTACGTGCGGATTCCTTTTTGTATTTCCTTCAGTAATTACTATCTCCATTTTGTGCTACTCCTTTGGAATCGTCTCCACTTTCAGGGTTTTACAAATGGTCCGGTACGCCCATCGAATCGCTGGCACGTGTAAGTCCTAATCATTTCATCTTTCCTGGGGAACTTTGTTTAGTACTCTGCATACCATAGTGAAGGCTTCATCGCAGAGAGTTGGTAGCGCACATTGCCTTTCATGTTGTTGTGCTTTGTTTCGATTCGTTATTTTGGGGCTGGCGTGTGCTTGTGCGAGTGTTACAGCATATGTCTGTACCCATCGAGAAAGGTGGGTGTGCAAGTTGTTCCGCCCCTATTAACTGAATTGCATTTGAAGCTAGGGTTTTCCAAATGTAGGCGCATCATCCTTCTGCATCCACACCAGTGCTTGAAATTTCCTTGATGGGTACCCCACCATCATGCAGGTGTTGTGTGCAATGCCCACTTCAATGCATCGAACCATTGTTGTTCTGGTACTGTACTTTTGAATTTGCTCAGAAATTCATCCACCACTGACAATCCATTATATGTTGGTAGCTCCCTTGCCCCTGTTGTTATGCAATGCAATGACCTGATCATCATGTTGTAGTTCAGTATTGTTACTTCGTGTAGCTGATTCTGTTGTCACTCTATCTCTTAGTCTGAATCTGAAGTGCAGGAGCTTTCACGCTCGCACAACATCCTTCCATCTGCAATCGGATTCACCCAATCCTCTCCCTGTGCAGTTATCTTGTAGATATAGTTGAGATCATCATCACTATCCTCATCATGTATTGGTTCAGTGTATCGCGCTCCTTCGGCTGGATCTAGCATTACTACTACGTGTATTGACTTTTTCTCAAAGGTCATTTTGTGCTTCTTTAGATTTATGACTCTGTTCATAGCGTTAGCCCAGTCTATTCCTAATAGTGTGGGATAGGGATTGTTGTCATTGACAATCTCTATCACTTAAAAATCCACCTATGCACTCACGCCTTCAATATTGACTGTCACCCCTTGCAATCTTCCCATGGACAAAATCTTTTGTTGGTTTGCCATTTGTAACTGAATAGGGGACCATTGTAATGCAGGTCTTCCCATGTGTTCCCAGGTTTTCTTTAGTAGTACATTCACCTCCGAATCTAGATCTAGGATTACCTAATCCATTTTGTACTCGCCTATTTGCACAGTCAACCTCATCTCCCTTCCTGTGCACAATGCATGCTTTCCAAGTTTTCAGACCACACACGGTTCTCCTAACCCCGCGAACCTAGTGATAAGTTCCTGTAGCCCTTTGACTGCCTTGTTGTTGCGCAACAATTTCATGCATGTCTCTAGAAAGGTAATGAGCATTGAGGGATCCATCCCTAGTTTTAGTTGATCCTTACTACCTAAAGTGGAGGCCTTTGTGAAACTCTTCTTAGCTTCCATGAATGTCTCCTTCACACGTTCTAAGTCGAACTCGGGTTCCTTTATAGGAGCCTTGTGAACCCACGCATTGTCTTCTAGCTATTTCCCTTTATCCTCTCCTGTGGCCATACTGCTCCTGAGCATCATGTTTACATTTGGGTCTTCTTCGTGTGGTTCAAACCTCATCATTTGTAAATTCTAGGTCAGAGGGGGCTGGAGTACCACCTTTACGTGCATCTTCACTATCAGCGAAGGGAAATATTCTGCCTCGTGATCAAACTAATTACAGTACCAACATGATATCCTATTCAAGTTCGTACAATCATGGTTATAATACCCTAGCCCTCTGCAATTGTAGCAAATTATTTGGCCGCGACCCCTTCCTGGTCCCATCCCACCTCGACCCCGATCATGCCCCTAAAACCTAGTGCACACCATGCCTACATTTGGGTCTAGGGCTTGCGTTTTGGCTTGCACCATGTAGGTAGGAGTTTGAACCATCATTATTTCATATCTTCGGCAGGTGCGTTCGTCATGACCTATCGACCTGCAGAAATTACAAAACAATTGTTGGGATGTTTGCGTATACTTTTGCAACAGATGACAATTATTCATGTTGTGTTTTCCTCCTATCTGGCAGATCGTGCACCATAATGAAAACACCGCGCTTGACCCTGCCTGTGCCTCCGATCTTAATGACATTGGCCCTCCCCCTGCCAAGTAGTTCACAAACACTAAACAATGGTCCTTGTCGTGCCCTTGGCCTTTGCACTTTATGCACCATACTTCCTCACACACCTCTAGCCTAGGTGTCCTGTCCTGGTTCAAACTTTACATCTCCAAAGATAGATTCTATAGTTGCACATGTATTTTTTGGACTCCCAACCTAGTGTCTTGTATAGGGGTCTCAAGCAATCTCCTTGCCATCTCCAACGCTTCGGCCTGGGTGGAAAGTTTTTTGTTGTGATAACGTCATCCTTAAGTGTGGTGTAAGTGAGGCCACAAACCATGCATGATGCTATGTATCTGTTAACATCATATTGGCTTTGCGGATCGTACTCTTCAGCCTTTGGTCCAGATCCCATGGGGTCTCACTCGAGAGATTTGCGATCTCCTTAAACCCGATGATTAATTGTGTCTCTGATTTTGGCCTACTAAATTCCCTGTTGAGTTCAGTCTGGATCTCTGTAATTCCTGTGTTCGGGTGGTCATTTGAATGCTTTATATACCACGTTAATGCATGATCTTGTAGTGCACTCACTAGAGTATCCTTTTTAATATTATCATCCATGATGCCCTATGCTTCCATAATGCTCTTACAACGAACCAGAATTGGTCTGAATCTTCATTTCCTACTGCTTTGAACACCGGCAGTTTGATAACACTTGCCATACTCAATTGTGGTGGTGGCGAACGTGGAGTTGGTGGAGATGGAGGTGAGGGGGGTGAAATGGGTGGTGGTGTGAGTGGGGGTGGTAAACGTGGAATTCTCTGTTTTATCAAACTGACCACGCTTCTTGAAGAAAATTTCGCGATCTCCTCCTTGATTTCCTGCGAGGGTGAAATTAAAGGACTATTTTCCAAATCCTCACTACTTCTGCTTCTATAGATCTTCCTGCTTCGCATAGTCCCAAACATTAATTTATTTGCATAACCCGTTTTTCACACAATAGCATCTTAATCCAATTGTTCAAAGATTTAATATACTTACCTCGCGGTCACTTGAGAAAACATCATTCTGCCTCACTGTAGCTGACAGTCATGTCTACCACAAAATCAGTGATAAATCCTCCTATTATTCGGTCGAGCCAGTGGTCCACAGCTCGCACTATCTTATCTTCTGATGCTTCTAGTCTACGTACAAATTCTGAATTCAACGCTATTGGTTATTTGTGCCTACACCTTCCCTAGCTATCTGCTAACCTTGCGATCCACTCATACAGCTTAGAAGGAAAGGATGCAAAGAAAATTTCATGGATTTCTATGTATAAGTAGCGCTCCAACCACTATTCCTTAGATACTCGCGGATTTCTATTTTCCTACACCATGAACTCGTGAATATTTTTGTCCAATCACTCTTCAATTTCTTTCATCGTTGGATTCCAGTGGCATGACATCATACATCCTTTATGCAGATCTCGGTCTTGGCAATGGAATAATTTGTTGGCTTGTATGGGCTTGACCCAAGTTCAGAGGTGATTTAGCCAAGAAAACCCCGAATACTACTGGTCCTTTTGGAAACAATCCACTGAGCGTGAACTGAGGTCTCACCTGAAGTAGTATGGGAGGGTACTAGAACCAGGTTTCCATACCCTTGGGATGTCTGATGGGCTTCTAGAGTTCCGTGGTCTAACCTGTCGCTACACGCACTTGTAATCCCTTTGCAACTTGCGGTGGAACTTCCACGGAGCCCTGCTCGGGGCACGATCCGTATAATACCCAAGTTCCTTGCTAATTAACCGATTACTTAACTTGTGTGTGTAATATTTATGGTTATTACAGCATACTCAACAATCATATCAGTGCGTGCGATACATAAACTAATACAAACATAAAGAAGATAATGCACATCAAATACACAGAAATAAGAATCAACTTCTCTTTATTAATCTTCAATCCCGCTTACAGACTCAACATCACCCTGTGCACTGAGCTGCAGGGGTTTGACACTTAGCTACAGACTTTACTAGGCCTCTACGCATGCATCTGCAGAGCCACTTCCTACTACTATGACCCAATACACTTAGAATCCTACTCTAAGCTCGAACCATTCCTTCGGTACACTCTCTATCATCGACTATCTTAACAACTTAGAGCCTCACTCTATTTATATATTCCCATGGTCCGCATACCATGGGTAGGCCGACATGACTTTACATTACATTACATTACTTTAGGGTGGACAACCCTATGACTTAACCTCTACTTCGTGTTCCGCACTCGCAATTCACGGAGTCTTACAAAACCTTTGACCAAAACTTGTGCTTTGAGCCCCAAAACATGCTGTGGGGGGATTCCATGCCCAACACCAAGAAAAGAAGATTGGGTTTGATCTGGAGCACGTGAAGGAAACATTTATGCAGGCGAAGAAAATCTTCGCTGAGGCCTCTTCTTCAGGAATTCAGGACAAACTGGCAAAAACTAGTGCACCTACAAAGGATGACCCCTATGTGCTTACCACCTTCTTAAAGACTTGTATGAAACTAATGTGTGATCGCAAGGCTATGAAAGGGATACAGGAGTTGATAAACAAGTGTGTTGGTAAGGAAAATGCTCCTGAAGGACATTGCGTAGTCAGAAATATTGGAAAACATAAAACAAGAACAGGGCACGAGATGAGGCTCACCGCCCAAATAGGAGACTATGAGATGGACCAAGTTATTTTGGATTTGGGATCTGATGTCAACATTTTTCCTAAACAAACATGGGAAAGAATGGGGAGGCCTACACTGTAGTGGTCTTCGATTCAGTTGAGGATGGCAAAGAAGTAGAATTTTATCCCTATGGGACGTCTGCATGGAGTTACCGTAGATATAGAAGGTCCAAGCGTACTGGACAATTTCAAAGTAATAGAAATTGTTGATGACAGTAATCCATACCCCATGTTCCTCGGAATTGATTAGGCTATTCATATGAATGGGGTCATCAACTTGAATAAGTTGACAATGTCATTGGAAAGGAAATCATTCCACGTTGTAGTATCACTAGACCCTGCAGAAGGACTGCGCTATACTGAACCAGTCCGTGACTATGAAGAAAGTGATGATGATTTGGATAGACTTACAAAATAATAGTGTGAGATGAAGACTAGATTATCCCAATAACTGATGGACAGATTGCATGGGATTGCAAAATCTCCTATACCTCAGATTTAGATGAAGAGTTGGAGCACTGGCAGAACAGGCTGCATGAACTATCTACACCGCGCTTGAACATGATTACTAAATCGCTATGATGTGTGTCATCAGAGGTAAGAAATTTACCTTATTATGATGGTATGACTGATCTAGATAATTTTTTGGATGATTTTGAAAGAGAAGTCTTGGAGGATCATCTCTTTCAAGCGCTAGATTTGGCACTGCGTGTTATGCCCACATGGTGGTGGGGCACGCACAAAGACAAATTTGATGAATGGCATGATTATAGGAGAATGATGAGGTTGTGATTTGGTCACCCAAAAGTTCGGCTAACTGACAAATATGATAGGAGGAATGATCCATATGATCATTTAGCAAAATAGACTAAAGTTTATGGAATGGAGCCACAACCAGAGTGGGTGCACTTATTCTTTCACACTATGGATATAATCAATATGAATTGGTACTTAGAAACGGAGCTCCACCATGGCACTGCGGAGTGGGATATCTTAAGGCGAGGCTTTTTGATGACCTTCAATTTTGAAGGTAGGTTCAAAAGCATTGATGAGGCTCTGGAGCAGGTTAAGGCAACGAACTTCAGAATTCCATAGGATCCTTTAGAATTAGTTCAACCAGATTGGAGCACCCAACTATGCTATGCGGTGGAATTCTATAATGTGATTGTTGATGGGGAGGATGAGGATCCGAGGAATATCAATATTTCGGAGCTAGAAGGCCATCACATGGTTGAAGGTTTGCAGATAGAGAATCCATACATCACCGTGTCATTGAAGACTAGGCAAGTAAACATCGGTACTGAAGCGGAGCCTAAATTTACAAATATTGGGGATTACTGGGATGATGCCATAGTGGATAAGGTTTCCAAGTTTCTCCACGAATATTAGGATTTTCTTCCTACAAAATTTTCGAACCTGAAAGGCATCATAGGCAACTTGGGCATGATGAAGATTGCCCTGAAGCTGGACACGAAACCTATTAAGCAAAGGCCATATCACCTTAGTCCCAGATACAAGCAAAAGGTTTGATTAGAGTTGGATAAGATGCTAGAAGCAAGCATCATCAAACCGGTTGAGGAATCTAACTGGGTGAGCCTGATGGTGGTTCAGGAAAAGAAGCAAAAGGGAGAGATAATGATTTGCGTAGATCTAAGAAAGCTTAACAATGTCTACATCCATGATCCTTTCCCAACGTCGTTTACTGATGAAGTCCTAGATAATGTTGGAAGAAAGGAGGCCTACTCATTCACTGATGGGTTCTCTAGATAATGTTGGAGGATAGGAGAAAAATAACCTTTGCGACGAAATGAGGTTGTTTCCAGTATACTGTGATGCCGTTTGGACTCAAGAATGTGTCGACGATATTATCTCGCATAGTCATTATGGTGTTCAAGGAGTTTATTCACAAATTCTTGGAGGTATATTTTGATTACTAGACAATGTTTGGGTTAGTAAAGCACCATGTAGCCACTCTATGCCTAATGTTGGATATGTGCTGAAGATATCAGATTTCATTGAACCTGAAGAAGTGTTTGTAGGATTCAGCTAGTTCATGTGGTATGCAAGCAAGGACTAAGGGTGGACATTTCCAAGATCACAATAACAGTCAATTTTGATGCCCCGAGGGGTGTCAAACAACTACGTGCAATGTTGGGCCATACTGGATATTATCAAAAGTTCATCAAGGTTTATGCTCATATTACCATGCCTATGGAAAAGCTATTAAAGAAGGACACTACATTCTTTTCGGATCAAGAATGTCAGTGCAGTCTAGATGTATTAAAAGAAAAGATGGTCACCACACCAATCTTGGTCTTCCCAGATTGGAAGAAGGAATTCCATGTGCACGTTGATGCCTCGTTTATTGTGTTGGGAGAAGTATTGACACAGGCTGGTGAAGGAGAGATGGATCATCCTATAGCATTTGGGAGTATAAAGTTATCAAAGGCTGAGAATAACTACTCAACGATAGAGTGTGAAGGATTGGCTATGGTGTACATGCTCCAAAAAGTCATCCACTATCTATTGGGCAAACATTTCAAGATGTAGATAGACCACTCCACCTTGAAGTACCTAGTCAATAAGCTTGTGTTGCGGGGGAAGATATGCAAATAGTTTTTTTTGTTTCAACAATATGACTTTGAGGTAATTGTGAAGCCAAGAAGTTTGAGTGTAAGACCTAATCATCTGTTGCAGATTGAAACAGGGGAGGAGCCTACTAACTTGGAGGAAGGGTTGCCTGATGCATAGCTCTTCACGGTGCACGTAGCGGATAATCATTTTTTAGATATTATCCACTTTTTTACAATAGGGACGGCTCCAGAAGGATACACTAGTCAACAAAAGAAAGAGTTAGTAGTGCACGTGATAGATTTCTCCGTAATTCTAGGACATTTCTATAAGATGGGATTGGACGAGATAATCCGACGGTATGTGCCCGATTTTGAACGAACTAGCATCCTCGTTCAAGCTCATGGAGGAGCTACAGGAGGAGATTATGTAGGAAAAGAAATAGTGCAGAAGATTTTGTGTGTGGGTTTATGGTGGCCTACATTACATAAGGATAACAAAGCATATTGTAGGGCATGTGATGCATGCCAAATAACGGGCAGGCCATCGCGAAGGGATGAGCCGCCTTTGCATCCTTAAGTGTCATTACAGCCATTTGAGAAATGGGCTATTGACTTTGTAGGATTAATTAAGCCCCCAAATAAGAAGATAGTGGCGTGTTATATGATCATCGCGACAAAATACCTAACCAAATGGGCAGAGGCTCAACCTATGAAGGATTGTACAGGAGACACAACATCTAAATTCTTATTTGAGTATGTGTTAACCAAGTTTGGCTACCCAAAAGTATTTATGAGTGATCGCGGTACACACTTCCTCAATGAAATGATCAGTGCACTGACAGAAGAGTTCCAGGTGTATCACCAGAAAAGCACACCATATCATCCTCAACCTAATGGAACAGTTGAGGCCTTCAATAAGATCTTGGAGAATGCACTCACAAAGATTTTCAATGCACAACAAAATGATTGGAACATGCATGTACTGGCAGTATTATGGACTTACAGGACTACTTTCAAAAATCTAACAGGCCATACACCTTTTCGATTGGTCTATGGCATAGAAGTTGTGATGCCTATGGAATATATCATGCCTAGTCTAGGCATAACAGCTTTCACAAGGATGGCAGACCATGGAGCCTTGGAAGAGAAGCTCACGCAACTGATGGAGCTCGAAAAGGATATATTCTTGGCTAGATTTCATCAGCAATTACAAACGGAACATAAAAGAGCATGCCATGATTGACACATCAATCTATGCACATTCAAGGTAAATGATTTAGTATTATTATATGATAGTAAATTCACTAAGTTTGCAGGAAAGTTTCAGATGCACTGTTTGGGGCCATATGTCATCAAATAAATTACAGATGGAGGCACAGTTCAACTCATGAAGCTGAATGGAGAAGCTTTTCCGAGAAGGGTGAATGGAAGCCAATTCAAGCCATATACAAGAGATACGACTCAAAGACTATATGACGATAGAATAATCTTAGTGCTCTAGGCAGCTACAAGGGAGCGTGGGACTATAAACTACACTGCCTGATTTTTGGGACTACGCAACAAAGGGACTGCGTGAAAAAGGTTGATGTCGTGGTACAAGAAGCCACACGAAGGGAGCTGGACTATGGATGGAGATATTGTGCAAAATAGCCAAAAAGTGACTGTTAGAGTCAATGTTCATGATTAGACAACCCAAAGATGGTTAAGAGGAGCAGGTGGGTGGCATTTAAGGCTGAAATATTTGGAGATCTGCCACCAAATCAACATTAAAGGATGAACCTTGAGGGGAATGGTCAGATTTGAATTCGAATTCTCCTATAAATCATATGTGCTAGTCCAACAGAGAAAACTTTGCACCCTTAGAGTTTTTGAGTTGTGTTGTCCGTCACTTATGAATTGTAAGTTCTTTGAAGATTTGGTGACAAGCCCTGCGTGCAATAATCTACTTGAGTTAACCTAGAAATTCATTCGTGACACCATGTCAGGACCAGGTCCCACTAATACCGCAAGCACTGGAGGAACTGTCGCCTCTGAAGGAGCTGCTCCAGTGATTGTGAGCATGGAGGCTCCAGCTCCTATGCCTACGATGTCGAGGTAGCTTAGGATGAAGCGTACACCTATGAGAGATACCCAAAAGGTGAATAAAGACAAGAATAAGAGGTTAGTGCCATTGTGCAAATCGCCTAGGAAGCATTCTGCTGCCTAGACACAGAAGAAGGATAAGCAGCTTGAGAAGGTTGTAGATTTGGACGCTGACGAGGGAATTAAAGATATAGATTCTAAGGGCATGGATCCCATCACCAAGTTGCCGAAATATATCCCTCTGCGTAAAGGGAAGGCGAAGGTCACCAAGGAACTAGACTCAGAGAAATTCGTCATTCATACGCCCCTGTTTCTAGAGAAGATAACCTTCAAAGCATCGCACCAGGTGTAGGTTCCCCTCTTAAAGATGGAAGATTGGGGCCTGGCTGACCATGAGAGGTTCCCCCACCTCATGACAAAGAACTATATGAGACAAGTATATTACAAAGACTCAAGTGTCACTGAGTTGGAGTCAGTTGAATGGATTCGCAGAGTAGAGAAACCTGGGCTTTTGAACCTATTGTGGGTGCCCCCCCACCACCGCTCTAACATTAATACCACCTATATACGATAGCTACTTACTTTGGTGCACGATGGGTGCTTGTGGCTTGGCATGACTATCCCCATCACAGATATTCTCATCCATAGGATCACGCATCTACCACATGAGGGCTTGAATCTAGCCAAGGAGATTTTCATAAAGACAAGTGAGCAAGACTTGGTATAAATTAGAGCTTATCAAGAAACCACATGGCTATTACATAACATCCATCAATGATCCCACAGTGAATATTTCTACCCAAATCCTAGCTAATAATGTTATGAGGAAGTGTCGTGCAGACGAGGTTTCGACGCCTATGATCTCGTTAGCTGCACAATGCGTGGAGGGCATGAAGTTTAACTGGTCACGTTATTTATGTAGTGAGTTCCTTGTGAATTGTCGCAAGGCCCAAGATGAGAGCAAGACCTTCCACTACACATGGTTGCTACTCTCCATTGTGCTAGTTTCTTGGGATCTCCAAGAGGACAACCAGTTTCATCTCTTGCATGCAAGATTGCCAAAGGCTGCACAGTTTGCCTCCCTCTAGGCCACGAATGACCCCAAGTGGGTCACAGATATGAATTTTTTTTGGGTACTGGTGGAGTTGAGCTTCTGCATGGCCATCAACTAGTGCCCACAATTTTCCTTGACTGTGTATGAACAATTCTCTGAATATGCTGAGTTCAAGGCAAACTTCCACCGTGTTTACATCAGGGTCGGAAGGACCTACAGTAGAAGCGATTCGATTTTCCATCCCTAGTTACTGAGGATGCCATACAGGAGGTAATCAAGCATTGGCCAGCAGATTGGCATACTCCAACTGAGTTGGGTGTAGGTACCAGCAAAGGCACAGGGAGCTCAATGGAGAATAAGTGAAAGGATGTAGTGAAGCAAGCGGCACAAAAGTTTGTTGTGCAGCGAAAGAAGGAGGCTGAAGAGAAGGCCCGAATGGAAAAGGTGCATGTTGCCAAGGAGCAAGCTAAACAAGAACAACGCAGCTCTGAATAGATCCAAAAATATCCTTCACCTAAAATAGAGGAGGAAGAGAATTCCGTGTAGGGTGGTGGAGGTGATGAGGGGCAGAGAACCTGATTTCAGGTAAGGAAGCACCCAGAGCAACAACACGAGGGGTCCCCGAAGAAGACAAAGGTGACTAAACCATCGATGGATTTGATTACGCTAATGGAGGGTGATCTCGATGAGGTCAGGGACAATGTGTGCAACATTACAGCCGAACTGTTGTAGCAATTCAAGCAACCGTACATGCAGTCATTAGGTAGTGTTCAGAAGGATCTATGCAAAATACAGATTCAGACCAAAAGAATACAGGTGGGTTTAGGTCAGGTGAGTGCGAAATAGATGAGCCTAGCGTTAGGGATGAGTAAGGATATTGAGATGGTCAAAACAATGGACCTCAGTACAGTTGCACTACCATAAGGATCCTTGAGCACAGAATCGGCCGATGACAAGATCATCGTTACCACCCTGAAGAACATCAACCTCAATATTGTTGCGCTTCCTAACGAGTTTCTTCATGTGCTGCAGACAGGAGTGACAATGGAAATGAAAGCATGGGAGTAGCATGCTCTCAGCTTAATAAGTAGGTATCATGTGAACAATGAGCAAATGTTCACCGAAAAGATGTAGGCCCTAAAAGAAAGAGATATGATCCAGGTGCAGCCCGCCTAGTTGGCAGTCGCGGTTGCAGAGGCATGCAAAATAGTGCCGGAGTTGCACATACCTGAGGATTACCAACTAGAGGCCAAGACCCACAAGCTATCCATGAGCATCCATGATGCAAAGGTAGAGGTGGCACGAGTTCAATTTGAACTCAATATGAAAATCATGGAGCTGGAACTCAAGTCACAACCTTCGATTCTGCCTGAAGTCAGGGAACGACAAGGAGCTGCTTTCAAGGAAGGGATATCTACTATGGATGCCATGGTTGGTGACTACACAACATTGTTTGAAAAAGACACGGAAGTGGTGACGACACTACAGGAAGATTCCAACCTACAAATATTGAGTACAAAGGTCTGCGAGCTCCAAATGACGTACAACGAGGTTAGGGTGACGACACGCACCATTGCTACAACACAACACCTCACCAAGTTGCAGGAGGGGAAGAAGCTCCTTGCATAAATGGATCCTTGGTTGGAAGAATCCTACCAAGTCTCCACCAACATTCAGGAAAAGTTGGCAACCTTGCAACTCACACAGCAAAAGATCAAGCGAGCTGGCAAAGGACTAGCTACAGAGCAACTAGTTGAACAAGTGAAGTAGGCAGCCACGTAGAGTGTGGATGAAGTAGCAATTATACAAGTGGAGCTAGGGAATATTTGCAGCAAGATCATTGCTCCAACCGGGTGACTCGAGGGCAAGTCACAACCTTTTTAATGGGGGCCCCTGGGTCAGTTTTGGGGTAAAAGCCCAAATTTTGATGTAAAGTTGATAAGAAGATGTAGTGTCTCTGTGAATTGTGGATGCAGAATGCGTAGTTAATTAGAAGTCAAAAAGGGTTTTTATCCTCATTTATGTAAACTTGAGTCGATTTTGGAAGATATACCCATGGTTTGCGGACCATGGGATTGCATAAATAGGTGTCTCTTAGAGAGTCTAAGGCAGATCTATGTCTTTATGTATGGTACAACAGAAGGAGTGTAGAGAGTTAGTGAAGGAAGGTAAGTCTTAGAGGGGGAAAAGGCTCTACAGCTAAGTGCACAGAGGCCTAGAGTAGTGTCCATAGCTAAGTGCGCAGACCCCTGCAGTTGAGTGTGCAGGGAATTTTTGAGTCTATAACCTTATACTGAATATCAATAAGGAAGATTGTTGGGAAAATTCACATGTTTTATCTGTTTCTCTCTGCTATTTATGATTGCGATATATGTTGTAATGGATAATGTATTTATAAAATAATGATGTATTGATGCACGAATTTACTGATCTGTCTTATTAATTGAACACAATTAATGTTAAGTGATTACGCAAATATCATAACACTTTATGTTAGGTTTATTGAATACTTGGGTAGATTTGAGTACATATTGATCTAAGAGTAATCTAAGGTGTGTGTAAGTAGTTAATTCGTCTATTTAGGGTCTGCAAAATCTAGTCATATACCTTCCAAAGGTCTAAAGGTTGTTCAAAGGGAATTGTAGTACCAAGCCCTAAGGGCTTATAGATAAGCACAGAGGCATATCTAGGGCATAAAAAGACATCATACTAATCTCTAGATGCAGAAACTTGGTTCCAACATCCACCCATACTGCTTCGGGTGAGACTTTAGCCTATGATATGCGGATTGATGACGAAAATGTCGGTAGTGTAGGGTTTTGTTTGGTGCAACTAACTCTAAACCTAGGTCAGGACCCCTTAAACCAATAGTTGTGGAAATCCAAAAGATAAACCTTCGGTCTGGGAAGGTGCTCCTAGATAATCACCCACCTTCTCCACCTGAAGAACTTGAAGAAGAGAAGGAAGAGAGTTTACCTCAATCCATTTCACCTCCTTGTCCTAAAAGGTTGGTCCACCCTAAACAACACACCTTAGAAGATGTTGAACTCTTGGGAGAATTCAAAAACTTATGTGTCAAGATAACCCTTCTATAGGCCATCAAGGATGTTCCCATTTACAACAATCTTATTGAGGAATGTTTCAAAATTCCTAGGAGGAGAATAAGAGATATCCCCACAATAAATGTTGTTAGAAAACTATCTAATCTGATGCTTGGGAGCATGATCTATCCAAAGTACTTAGATCCTTGTAGCCCAGTAGTGGATGTGCACATTTATGGAATTATTGTTCCTGATACCTTAATTGATCTTGGGGCTAGAATCAATGTAATGAACAGGGAAAACATGTTGAAGATCAACCTCCAAAGGGCTTTGAGGAAGACCACTATAGTGTTGCAGCTTGGGGACAAATCCACAGTAGCTACTAAGGGAGTTATTTAGGATGTGATGGTCTCTATTAAGTCCTAGGAGTACCCCAATTATTTCCTGGTACTCCAGCCCAAAACCAAATTTAATGGCTTTCCTTTCATCCTAGGAATACCTTGGTTGGCCACCATTGATGCCTACATTAGTTGCAGGAGTGGGAATATGATTATTGAGAATGGAAATTTATCAAAATAAATTGTTTACTATCCTCCTAATAAACCTTCTATTGGGCATGACTTACCCTTATGGTTAGAGGATGAGGAAGAGGAATAATTTTATCTGACATCCCTCTAGCTAGTCTACACTCTAGACATTGTTATAGCAAGGGGGCATCTTGATGAAGATGATAGTATTGACCATATCTTATAGAATCAACCTCCCCCTGCTATACGAGTTGATGAAATGATGAAAGAACATGAGAGTAGTCCTTGGACTAATTTGTGCTCTATCGACTATAGCCTAGAACATGATAAGATTATGGAGATTGGTCCATCCAAAACTATAAAGATAAACCCCTCTCTTTCTACTAATCAGGAAGAGCAGTTACGTAGTGTGTGGAGGCAACACTTGGATGATTTTTCTTGGGATTATAAGGAAATGAAAGGTGTGCATCCCTCAGTCTTTACTCATCATATTTACATCAAAGAGGGATGTATGTCTATGCACCAACCTCAGAGAAGGATGAACCCATCTCTTAAGGACATTGTGAAAGAAGAATTGCAAGAGTTACTAGATGCAAGGTTCATATGTCCCATTTTAGACAGTGAGTGGGTGTCACCTCTTTTTTTAGTCCCCAAGAAGAATGAGAAGTGGAGAATCTATGTTGATTACCAAGAAATTAACATGGCTACAAAGAAGGACCATTTTCATTTTCCTTTCATTGACCAAGTCCTAGATGGTCTTGCAGAAAATAAATTATTCTCCTTCCTGGATGGATTTAGGGGATACAACCAAATCCATATGAGCCCTGAAGACCAAGATAAGACTACATTTACATGTCCTTAGGTAAATTTTCATATAGAGTCCTTCCATTCGGTCTGTGCAATGGCCTTGCTACTTTCCAGAGGCTAGTTTAAGTATCTTTGTTGAACTTGTTCATGAATATGTTGAGATATAAATGGATGATTTCACTCCTTACGGATGTTACTTCCACGAAGCTCTTTCTAATATGTGCAAAGTCTTAAAGAAATGCATTGAAATGAATATTTCATTGAGTCCTGAGAAATGTGAATCTTTTATGAATGCAAGCATTGTCCTTGGCCATTCTATATCCAAGGATGGGATATAGGGGTACAAAATTTCTATCATCAAAATGGTCCCCATCACTAAAAAAAAAAGAGTTGTCAGGAGTTTTCTTAGATTAGTTGGGTATTATAGAAGCTTAATTAAAGACTTTATTAAACTAGCTTCACCCTATTTTGGATTGATGGCTAAATATTCAGATTTTTGTTGGAAAAACAACTATCAAGAAGCTCTCGAAGTACAAAACAAAAAGCTAAACAATGGACCCATCCTTAGGGGTCCCAACTGGGCATTACCTTTCCATATGCACACGGATTCATCAAACAAAGTTTTAGGTGTTGCCTTAGGACAAATGGAAGACAAATTTCCTTATGTTATCTATTTCATCAGTAAGAACCTTTCTATAGCTGAGTTAAATTATATTTTCACTGGAAAGGAACTCTTGGTAGTGGTACATTCTTCGAACAAGTTTAGGCATTATATCACTGGTTATCCAAATTTTTTTCACACTGATAATGCAACCATTAAATATTTAATGAATAAAATTGATGTGAATTTTGGGATAATTATATGGTTGTTATTATTGTAGCAATTTGATTTGACTATTATTGATAAACCAGGGAAAGAAAATGTGGTTATATATTTCTTGTCAAGTCTAACCCTCCTTGTAGAAAATTAAGAAATGGTAGATGATCAACTTCCAAATTAACATATCTCTACCATATTGGTGCTTTCTCCTTGATTTTCTGATATATCCAACTACTTAGTTGTTGGGAGGTACCCTCCTAATCTATCCTCCAAGGTGATTATCCTAGGTATTACAACAAGAACACTGCAACTCCCAAGGCTACCAGCTTTACTTATCAACCCAAGGTTTGTACAAACTTGGAGGTGATAGTGCTATATGCACAAGTAAAATTGAAGGTATTGCCTGTTGTCACTGCTCATCTGGCAAGAGACCCTAGGGGTTCCAAGCCAAATTTCTATAGGGTCAGAAGAAGCTTAAATCTTTGATGGAAGAAGATAAAATCTATTGTAAGGGAGAGCTACTTCTACTATAGTATTGAAGAAAATAGCATGTAATGATAAACCACACCATACCCTAATTAACCAATTAAATAGCTATGCTAAGCAGAATTGCTAAATTAACCACTAACCTAACGTTGCTATCTAAGTTACAGAAGAAAAGAGCATTACAATATACTAAGGTGTAGCAAAGAAACTTAGGTTAAATTGGGTTTCAAGCGGAAAAAGCAGTCGGAGATTGAAATTGGTGAAAGGAGGACGTAAGGACGTAGTAGCGCATAGGGACCATTGGATTGATCAATGAACAGAAGATGGATGGTGGAGATATTATCGTGGGGCTTTAAGTGAATAAATAAATGAATGGGGTTAATGAAAAGGATGAATGGTGGAGATCGTATCATGAAGAATTAAGTGAATGGATAGACAAACAAGGTAATAAAGCAGATGGATGGCGGAGATCGTATCACAAGGGATTAAGTGAATGGATGGACGAACAAGGTTAACAGGAGATGAATGGCCGAGATCTAATCATGGATATTAAGTCAAGAGATGGACAGACATGGTAACGAAGTGATGAACGATTAAGATCTTATCGCGTAGATGAAGTCAAGAGATGGACGGCGGAGATCGTATCACGATAAAAAGAAACACGCGGAAATGATGGAGCATGTTTCTAAGGTGGTAAGTAGTTTCTCACGCACCCTCAAGGCTGTAAGCTATATTTTAAATTTCAGGAAATTAGCTTAACTACGTGACACGTAGCACGAGAAAACCACTTTTGTCACATGCTCTCAAGTGGATAACAGTTGTGCACTAAACTGTGCAACATTGCACGTTAGCGATTGGATCAGGCGGGTTTAATCAATGGTGGAGATCAGGCAAGCTAGTTGGTGATCGGGTGAAGCAATAGCCATCAGAGCAAGTGAGGCAGATCGATGGTGGGGATTTTAAATCACATGAAGTGCTGAGGTGACGCGATAGCTATCGAATCAATTGAGGCAGATTTATGGTAGGCACTTAAATTGCATAAAGTAAGTGGAAGACTTCACATGAGGTAGCAGTTAAAGAAAATAATGAATCGGGAGGTGATTGTGAACGTTTTTTGGGGATCGGACGGCGAGGAAGCGATGCATGAAGAATGTTCTGAAGGAGGTTTTTAATGAAAATGACAGAAAAACCAGTGCGGGTGAACAAATAACTACATCAAACAACAAACTCTATAGCTCATGCAAGAACCAAAAACCTGTGTTTTTGGGGTTGCTGAAGGGTCTCTTCCTCAAGTCATGGTCCCAGAGGGAGGAGATGAGGCCGAGACACCTGCGCACAACCTTATGGTGATATTTTGTCCTAGCTAACCTGTAAACTGAAAGAAGGCATAAATGGAAGTAAACTACAATAAATGCAGCTACTGAAGCAAATGAACAGAAAAACCATGAATAATCTATGCTATATTGTTGTAATGAAAATGAAGCTACTTAAGCAAATAAAATAGAAAACCATGAATCTACTTAAGAAAATGAATAAAACCAGGAAGCTACTTAAGCAAATGAATAAAACCAGAATTCTATGCCTAGCATACATGTATAGTAAAGAGGAGCTTTGACTGCTCGAGTCGGGCCCTAACCCAAGAGCTTTAGCCCTATGAGTTAACTCAAAGTTGACTTAAAATAGAACTCATTCTCATTAAGAAAACCATGGATTATAGAACAAACTGTCACAAGTCTTGCAACTCAGAAATAAAGTAGAGTTTTACAATGAAATTCTAAATCCTACTAAGGTCCTAAGCCTCTCTATTTATACATTTGAAGTCTCTAATGACTTGCTTCTCATTAGGGAAGCTTGGCTCTCCATTCGAGATAAACTGGTTTCTATCCCTCTCACTTTCTTGGCTGTCTTTTAGTCTTCAAAGTGATGGTTGTTTGCACTCTGAGCTGAAGGAGGAATATTTGAATGGAGGGGTAGTAAATGAGGAGGGTTTACCTCCTATAATTACTCTCCCTTGTCCCATTCGAGTTTTGACAAGGTCTTTGCCATATTTCCTTGCTTTTATCCTTTATGGCTACATTTTTCCTTACTTTTATCCTTTATTCCTGCATTACATGCACAATAGACCACAAAGCCAAATGTCCAACTCTAACTCATCTCATAAACAAAATATAATCAAAAGTATGCAAGAAGGTGTGAGAATAGTTTGTTTAACTAAGTTAGGAGGTGAATTAAGGCCAATTAAGGCCCATATAATTGTTGAAATGTGCAACAAGAAATGATAAAAATAGAAGATGCTAAAAATAGCACTATTATAAATAGCAGTTCAGCCATTAGAGATCTTAGTACAATGGGTGAAAAGTGAAAGTGCTAGAAATATGTTTTCTAAAAATAGCGTTTCTTGATCCCTTCTTATTTTAGTCAGTCCCTAGACTAAACATAGGAAGTAAAATTTGAATTTGATATTAACAGCAGTTTGTAAATTGATTAATTAATTCATCTTGAGTTAACTAGTTAAGGAATTATGAACTTGAAGTCTATGTGAGCACATGCAACAGTTTCTCCTTTGATTGAGGGATTTATCCATCAGTTAAAGAGATAAGAGTGAGTTGTAATATTGAGTAGTAATTAGTTGGCTCGGTTAACTTAGTCAAGTCTAGTTAGATTAATTTAACAGTTTGTTAAATTAATGAGAGTTTAGTTAGTTAATGCTTGCATGCATGTAACTACTGTATTTCAGATAACTGAAGATTCACTCATGGATAACTCATGCATGTCAGTTTAGTCAGAGGTCTAGTTGAGATTAGATGGAGGGATAGTGTACTATCAGTTGCTAGGATATTCCTTGGTGAATATTCCTTGCATGCAGAAGGAATATTATTCCTTGAGGATTGCATAGTTGGACCTAAGGTTACAGTGAGTGTGATGAGACCAATTCACACATGTGATATCATTATACCCCAATCAAAATTGCGCAAGGAAATAGGAGGCTTGGAGGGCTTAAGGAAGATATATTCTATGTCTATTGGGTCTGTGAGCTATATTGTTTGATTACACAGAGAGCAGGATAGCTTGAGAGCTGATTCTTTTTGTAACCTGAATAAGATTTCCACTTGTATGATAATACAGAGTTGGGGTTTCAGGCTGGTGCTTTCCCCAGTGTTATATCTTCTGTGTTATGGTTGATTACTTCTCATTCTCAGTTATATCTGTTCATGCTTGATGTTGCTCATGTTCGATTAAGCTTCCGCTCAATTGTTTGTAGAAGTAGATCAAGTGTTTTTCTTTAGTACATTGCATTACTAGGTCATCTACAATGGGAAAATATACAATAATTTCCCAATGATAAGGCTCATCATCACCCCCTACTGAAAGCGTTGCTCATCCTTTGAGCAACTTAGTCAATGTCCATGTCCTTCAAGGCTCAGGTAGCCTTCCTAACATCTCATGCTTCTGTTGTGGTCTCTTCTTCTTGTTCACAGAAGCCTGCTTTCCTTTCTACTTCTTCCCACTACCTCTTTTCCTCTTCTTCTTTTCTCCCTTATAGCATTGCTAAGAGCAGTGGTGGACTGATTTCTAGGCCTATGCAATTGACCTTCAACCTTCGCATTGATTTCTTATACATAGGTGTCCTGTTGAGTGCATCTCTCAACCTTTGAGGGGAGTGATATTCTTTGATCTTCAAGTTGTGTGGTAGTGTGTTCCATCTCCTTTAGCACGCATGTATATTATCATCTCTTAGCAGCCTACACATATTCTCGGAATGTGAAATTGCTTGCTCTTGGGTAGCAAGATATCTAGGTGCCAG
Organism: Pinus taeda; assembly: GCA_000404065.3. Classification (NCBI taxonomy): domain Eukaryota; kingdom Viridiplantae; phylum Streptophyta; class Pinopsida; order Pinales; family Pinaceae; genus Pinus; species Pinus taeda. The sequence continues at coordinate 4,458 of APFE030763383.1, read as the reverse complement.
TTGAGGATCGTTTGAAATTAGATTATGGGTGTTGATTAGGGCCATGGGACTTGATTGTTTAGCTCTGATGAAAATAGGTTCATTTTGCTCTCTGGCCAATATTCTTTTCATCTCTATAGCCCTTGACTCCTCATGGTTCATCCATGATGCCAAATCCATTAATTGTAGATCTCCTAGCTCTACATTAGGATCCCAAATATTCATGTATGTAAGGGCCATGTTGTGCAAGTAAAACTTAGCCATTTTTTCCCTATCCTCTAGTGTGCTTTGATAATAAAGATCAAGAAACTGCCTGTAGTTCTGAAATGGCATGGTGACTCTCTGTTCTAGTGTTTTAATCTAAAATTGCAGCCATTGTTCTCTGAGGTAAGGAGCATAGGATTTAGCTAGCATCCTACACTGGATGGCTTCTTGTTGTTCTTTCTCCTCTTTTTCAATGCCTTCTTCCTCTTGCTATTCTTTCTCATCTCCATCAGTTTCTTCCTCTATTTTAGGATCATCCTCCTTGTGTTGTGTTTCAGTATCATCCTCCTTGTGTTCTCTTTCATCATGTTCCTTTGTATTAGTTTCTTCTTTCTCCATGACAGAAGGAATAACATCATAGATGAGGGTTTTGATGTCATCCTTTGCTGGTAAGTGTTTGAAGACTAACCATTTTATAGGGAATCCTTAATGAGGATCTTGATCAACCCATGGTGAGTCAACTATTGGGAATTCCCTTTCTTTACTTTGTTGCTAGAGTATATGAGTGATTGCATCAAAAACTAGGGTATGTTGAGTCTTTGGTGAATTGGTGTTTCTACCCCAAGTCTTAATTCTTCAAGTCTTCTCAAATGGTTTCCATAACAATATTGTATGTATGGACTCTTGTATTCTCTTTTGACTTATTAAAGAATCTCCTTTTTGCCACCTTTCCACTTATAAACCAACTACCTCTTAACCTTTACAACATTTTTCAAATGATGCATATGAGTGAGTGAGTGGGATACTTACCTGTGGTCTTGATGCCATGCTGTAGTTGTCAAATATTAGAGGTGTTGCTAATGGTCATTCTTCTTCTTCCTCCTCTGTTGTCTACTGATGGTTTCTTGGCTTTTGGAGGTGTCTGTGACTGGAGATCTGATGTTGCTGCTGCTATGGAGCTCCTAGATTTGATGTTGTTGCTACTATGTAGCTCTTGGATTACCACTTGGAAATGTTTGGTGTCTCCCTTAGAATTTCTTGATCATGTTGTTGGCTGGTGCTGTGAGGATGTTGTAATGAATGGACAGAGGGAGTAGGAGTGTATGTGGATGCAAGGATGATGGTAATGGTTGAGCTAATTCTATAGAAAACACAATCTTCACCTGAACTGAAGTAATGAAGTGAAAAACAATAGAGTTGATGGAGGGATGCATGGTAAGGAGTGCAGGAGATGAATATATGTGAGGCAGGGTTCCCTTTGGATCTTCTTTTTTCTCCTTGCTTGTCCTTTTCACCCACTTGCCAATAACAATTATGTTTTTTTTTCTTTTTTATTATTATATATTTTTTTGAAAAACACCTAGGCTACCTCAAAGAGGTTTTCACCCTAGATATCTGCCCTAGGTACCTCAAGGAAGGTTTTCACCCAGGGATATTCTTACTCTTTTTCATTTCTTCTCATCCTAGGGCCACCTCATGAGGTTTTCAACCCAAAGATGGGACTCAGGCACCTCATGGAAGTTTTCACCTAAATCCTTATTATTTTTTTCTTTTTCAATGTCCCGAAGAGGGAGGGACTGGAACTTGCTCCACCGTCATCATTGTCTTATTGATATTGTCAATGAACACTTGTTTTGATAAAGGCCTATTATACATTTTCAATAGGTGTCCATTAACTAGCAATTGAATGGCTTCTTCATCAATAGTTCTGATTTCCACTGAACCTTTTTCATGGCATATTTCCACCACATAAGGTCTGAGCCATCTTGTCCTTAACTTGCCCTTGAAGTCTTTATATCTGGAATCATATAACAATGCCCAGTCTCCCTCTTGAAATGTTTCTCCCTGATATGTTTGTCATTCCAGATCTTCCTCTAAAGTTGAACTATCTTTGTATGTAGGAGGGCCTACATTTTGAATTCATCCAAGCCATTCAAATGTAACAACCTTTCTTTATGTGCATGACTGAGATACAAATCTAGTTGGGCTTCCATCTTCAATGTGTTATATTCAAACTCAGTGGACAACAAAGCCTTTTTCCCATAGACTAGCTCATAGGGTGTAAATCTAGTGGTGGTATTCCATTTTGTATTATAGGCCTAGGTGGCCTCAAGTAGTCTCTCTACCCAATCCTTCCTGCTGCTGCTCACTACCTTGGTTAAGATGTTATCCAGTGCCCTGTTGGTCACCTCCACTTTCCCATTAGCTTGTGGATGATAAGGAATGGAGGTCCTATGCTTGCTTTTGTGATGGCTGAGCAGTTCTTCAATCATGCTGGAGGTAAATTGGCTACCTTGGTCTGTGACTAGCTCTCTAGGGTAACCAAATTTGTATAATATATTCTCCCTTAGGAACTCAAGCACCTTCTCTTATGTTGCTGCCTTAATTGCCTTGGTTTTAACCCACTTAGTCAAATAATCAGTGCACACAATAATGTGTTGTTTATTCTTTGAAGGAGGATTGATAGGTCTAATGAAGTCCATGCCCCACTTGTCAAATGGCCCAAAAGTCACTTGAGGTTGTAGGGAAATTTCATCTCTTGGAGTAGGCTTTCCCATCCTCTAGCACTGATCACACTAACTAATGTACTTTTTCACATCTTGATGAAGAGTAGGCCAATAATAGCCTGCTTGTAACACTTTGAATGTTGTCCTCTTTGCTGCAATGTGACCTCTGCAAGGCCCATCATGACAAGTCAGAAGGATATTAAAGACTTCCTCTTCCCTTACACACCTTCTCAAGATTTGATCTAGGCCAAGTTTGAACATATTGCCCCCAATCCAGGTGAAGGGGGCGCTTTTTGTGACTACTTTTCTCTTTTCTTTGGAGGGCAAGTTTGGTGGGAACTGTGTTGATACCAAATAGTTTTCTATATCAGCAAACCATGGGGAGAAAACTAAAATAGCAAACAAATGCTCATCTAGTAACTAGTCATCCACCATTCCTTCTTCACCTATAGGAAGATTCATCCTAGATAAAAGTCTACAACAACATTTTCCTTACCAGGCTTATCAACAATAGTTAGATCAAACTATTGTAATAAAAGAAATCATCTTATAATTCTATCATTCACAGATGGTTTGTTCATTAAATATTTGATTGCGGCATGGTCAGTACGCACAAATGTTTGATAGCCTGTAATGTAGTGCCTAAATTTGTTTAATGAATGCACAACATCTAGGAGTTCCTTTTCGGTCATAGTATAGTTTAGCTCAGCCTTTGATAGGTTATTACTGATAAAATAGATGGCATAAGGAAATTTCTCCCCTTCCTAACCTAAGGATACTCCTATTGCTTTATGTGAGGCATTAGCATGAATATGAAAAGGGAGGGCCTAGGCCTCTAAGGATTGGTGCAGTGGTTAACTTACTGTTTATAATGTCTAAGGCCTCTTGACAACTCTTTGACCATATAAACTCAAAATCTTTGGCCAACAACCCAAACAAAGGAGAGGCCAACTTGCTAAAGTCTTTTATGAACCTTTGGTACTATCTAGCTAACCCTAAGAAACTCTTGACATCTCTCTGCTTTTGTGGAGGTGGGACCCTTTGGATGATTGCTATTTTGTTTGGGTCCAC
>APFE030763376.1:0-17808 GCA_000404065.3 Pinus taeda | reverse complement strand
TCTTTGAGCCTTTTTTCCACAACCTGAGATATTTTGAGAGTGTCATCTTGCCATGGCTAAGCCCTTGCTTGAAAAATTTTCTCATGCCTCCGAAGACCATCTATCTACTTTTGGAGGTTCTTCAATTCATTAATACTGGCAAGTTTCCATAGGATTGGTAGGGTCTTTAGAGCTGCCAAGATTTCATCGTACTACTCCTTCTTCACATGCAATTCCTCCTCTATCTTTTGGATGTTTGGATCCTCTTGCAGTGAGGTCCAAAATTACATTGTGTCATCCAATAAATTCCTGCATTCCACCACTGTGTCAGAGATGCCTTTCAATTCTGCCTTTAACTCTTTTTTCCTCTCCTCCTGTACTTCTAGTGGTGTGGCTAGCTGCAACCTTATTTGAAACTTTGATATTTGCACTTCATACTCAAGTTTTTCTTTCACCAGTGTGTTCTTTGATTCCTTGATCGCGAGGGAGAGCCTCACAACATTCTTTGCTCATGGTACATGAATAGCTTTGCGCTAATTATTAACTACACAAATTGGTACGTAATGAATAGACATAATAGAAAATAGTATAACATGTGTTCTTTCACATAATTCAGTAAAAATCATGCATAATGATATCAATAAAAACAAATAATGAATATAGAAAGATACACAATACTTCACCAAAAATTCTTCTTTATTAACAAGGATCTTCAATGCATGCTCTTCCCTGACATGTGCACCAAGTTGCAAGTGGTCTACGAACCTAGTTGTAGACTATTAAAGGCCTCTGCGCACTTAGCTACAGAGCCTTGCCCCAAAAATACAAACTCAAGATAGAGAATATGAATAATCTATGCTTAGCTATCTTCTTCTATTCTCTATTCGACAAAGTATTAAATGTTATTTATATAGACTTCTTTACTACAAGAACACAGTCCACAACCCATGGACTTGACAAAAAATGGACTAATACTCGAAACTTGTTACAAAATAAGGGAATATTGACCCACCCAAAAGCCCCTAAAGACTACATGATGAATAAGACTTTGTTAGCGCTGTGTGCTCCACTCCTAAAAATGCAGTCTCTGACCCAAAACTTGGACTAGGTTAGGCTGCACCCAATAGGCACCCAACACTCACCTGTGACTCATCCCAAGTCACTAAGATGTGGTTCCTTTTATTTTCTCTGAAATTCCGTCATAGACTGCATTATACTATTGGGCTGTCTCTGTCATTTCTTTCTCTTGTTTGCACACCTCCTATGGAAATGCCTTTGTAGTTGGGCCAACAACCTTCTACAGTATTTATTCCTCCCTTTTTTCTACTCTTTGAGCCTTTAATACACTGCCTGAGATATTTTGAGAGCATCATCTTGCAATGGCTAAGTCCATGCTTGTAAAATTTTCTCCTTCCTATAAAGACAATCTATATGCTTTTAGACATTCTTCCCTTCATTAATACTGGTGAGTTTCTGTAAGACTGGTAGGGTCTTTAGAGCTACCAAGACTTCATCGTGCTACTTATTCTTCACCTGTAATTCCTCCTTGATCTTTTGGATGTTTGGATCCTCCTGTAGTGAGGTCCAAAATCGCATCGTTTCATCCAATAAATTCCGACAGTCCGCCACTATAAGAAAGATTCCTTTTAATTGTGCCTTTAAGTCTTTCTGCCTCTGCCCCTCTACTTCTGGTGGCGTGGTTGGCTGCAACGTTATTTGCAGCTCTGAAATCTGCATTTCATTCTCAAATTTTATCTTTGCTAGTGTATTCTTTGATTCCTTGATCGCGAGGGAGACCTTCACAACATTCTTTTTTGGTGCTTTCTCCTCACTATCCTTTGGAAGAATATAGGGAAATTAGAGTTAATGAGATTCTTCTAGTCATGATAACTATTTGTGAGGTGTTTTCAACTTTTTCTTCTTATTCCAATCTTCACTTATTATTATTATAGTGTGTCTTCTTTAGTTCATCAAATAGTTACCAAACAAAGAGACAATAACACAAGATGTTGGCTTTCTACCAAGGCCAAAACCTCTCTCTCTTTGAGAGGAAAACCTACACAAAATGCTTCTTATAGAGATTCCAATTAATGAATACCAAGGCTATGGCCATTGACCTATTAGGAGACTCCAATACCAAGACACCAATCCTATTTTTTGTCATTGTTGAGATCATCATCATTGTGCACCATTGAGGCCATCAATACTACACAACCAAGATCATTATTTCTTGCATCACTGAAGCCATCACTAAGATTATTACTGTTGCACCTCCATCAATATCATTGCTTCTTCTTCACATGACACTTGGTTCCCCTTCACTATAATAACAAGATATGTATATATACATATGAGATTTGTACTGAGATCTTGTAACTGTGTCCTTATTAATATTATAACTGAGATCATGATTATAATTATGCCAACATTTTGACTACGTCAAAATGAATTTCAAGACAATGTCTATTAGTGAGGGATCACCGAGATATTTATCATCACAATTATGTCAAGAAATTGATTATGTTTCTTCCTACACAATGATCTTTATTATCACACATATGCCAAGACTACACTTTTGTGGAACCCATCTGAAAGCACAAATATTCTTATCCAAAATTGAGCTACTACATTTATCGAAATTCCTGATCCATTGTACTTGTTCGAAATTCCTAAACCACTATACTTGTCTAAAGTTTCAGAGCTTACTCCACTGATACGAAATTACAGAGAGTGAGTTTTTCAGTGTTTTCTGTGGTGACCCAAGCTGGGTATTCATATTGGTAATGTCTCCATAAGAGGATGACATGAGTGTGGGAACCATTGTGTCATTTATTTGAGCTCACATGACTGCTTTTACATCATTTTGATAGTCGAGTTCTTCAAGAGGATTGTTCTTGTCTTGGAGGGCTGATCTAGACACCAGGTTGACTCATATACATTTCATATATGATCAAGAAGAGATATTCAACATGTTATTTGAATATTTGAATTTACTATAGCACTTGAATGCGTGCTAGACCTATGCAATGAGCAAGAAACTCATTTTATAATTTACAAAAAATATATTTCTTTTCTTTTACTAGTACAGAGATCAAAATCACATTTATGAAGACCAAACCTAGTTACACTTTATTCAACACGGCCTTCACATCTAGGAAAGTGCTCCAACTATATTAGATCGATATTTCCAATCATTGTTGTCATTGGAATGCTTCATTTCTTTGCTTATTCACTTGTTCTAACTCCTTCTTTAGTGCAACTTTCTCCTTTTCCACCTGCATTGTCAATGTCGAGGTTCGTTGTTCCTGCTCCTCTAGCTTGGTTGTTAAAATTTGATGGAGTTTGTGTAACACCTAAATGGGAAGTGAGACAATATCTATGTTGCCAATCTTCCATTCTTTGGCTCATTCTTTTTCCTCTGGTGTGTACCACTGAAGTGCCCTAGCTGGCACCTTCAAAATTCTATCTTTGAATTTTCATTCTATTCTTTTCTCTACCTGCACTGGCTAAGTTATTTACTCTAGATGTCTTTACACTTGTGGTAACATATTCAACTCTCCAATTCCCTGTTGTACCTCAGCCAAGGTCATTTTATATCAATCATCAATTCCATCCTAGGTCTCCACTTTGATTTTTCGGACCTTCTCTCTGATCTCGTTGATGTCCCGATCAATGAGGACAAGTGCTTTTGCACCCTTCGACTTATCTTTTTTTTATTTTTCCTATTGCCTTCTGTAGTTGTTGTGTATGTCCTTCTAACTATAAAAGGTGACTCCTTTGATACTCCCACATCACTAAGAGGTTCCTCATGCTCCTTCTTTTGTTAATTCTATTTCTATCTCTGCATCATTTTCACTTGTACCTTCATCATGCAAGGTACCCTTCTCTATTACAACTTATCCACTGAGTGGATTCATCCACTCTTTCGAACATTGTTGTACTACGACGAGAAAATAATCTTTTGTTACAAAGTATGACAATGTGTTCCATGTCCTAGTTGGTTTCTTCATTCCCTTCACTTAGGCTTTGTAGAAGTCTTCTTTTAAGTCTCTAATGTGATAATACTACTTATATAAACTAGGTGATAGCCTTGGATACTGATTCAACACCATGTGTAGATACATTTCCATCACCACGAAGAAAATTCTACATTTTGTTGCATGCGTCGACTCCTTAGTAAACTAGAGGGAAGCATACCTCGCTGCTTCATAAACATCCATATTGACAGATGGAAACAATGAGTCTTATAATGGTCATATTGACAGTCAACTTCAACGAACCTTTCCTCATGGCGTAGCTACTTTTCTTTGTCATAGTTCCTTTGTACTTCATCATATTCCTGAGTATCATGCAATAATATTCCTTTAACAAAGTCCCTTTTTATAGACTAGTTTATAGTCTTCTACCCACTTTCAACTGCAGGTGGCACTAAGACTTCCTTCCCTTCAATTTTTAGTGTGAAGCTCTAGGTATAGAGTCATCCCTATATGTCTTCAATATGCTACCATTCACTTATCTCGGAATCAACTGACCATTCAACTTCACGAGTTGAAATGCACAACCATTAGAGATATGATTTATGATATATGGTCCTAACCATTGTGTTTTAAACTTTCCTAGGGACTTCATAATTTTTATGTCATATAATAATACAAGGTCTCCTTTCCAGAAAGTCTTCTTCTTGATATGCTTGTCATCCCAAGCTTTCTCCCCTCCTTTCCATACTTGCTGATGAAACCCTGTTATGAAACTGTCTTCTTCTAGAGCTAGTATCTACAACATTATTTCATTCATAATGTCACGGTCTGCCATGTTTGTGACAGTTGCAATTCTCAAACTGGGTACAATGTATTCCATAGGCATAATTTCCTCTTATCCATATACCAACCTAAATGGTGTTTTCCGAGTCAATTTATTACATGTTGTTCTACATGGCCACAATGCCATTGGAATTCTTAAATCCCAGTCATATTTGATCACATTACATCTAAAATCCCTCATTAGTTGTATCTTAGCCCATCTTGTCAAATGATCAGTTACAGTGATTATATACCTCACACTAGTGTTCTTTTTTGGTGGACCGATAGGTTCAATGAAGTCAATAGCCTGTTTTTCAAAAGAATAGAGACCTACTTGTGGCACCAGTGGCATCTCATCTCTTATAGATGGATTTCTTGCTCTTTGACATACATCAAATTCTTGAAAAATTTATTTTGCATCCTTATCTATTGTGGGCCACTGTAGCCCAACTCTCAAGATTTTATTTGTAGTGGCTTTTCCTGCATAGTGCCCACATACAAATCCTCCATGAGATTCTGTCAAAATAGTTTGTCATTCATGTTCATGGATGTAACTCTGCATTACTTCATCTGATCATAATTTTTACAAATTTCCAGCAATCAACGCTAAATGAGTTGCTCGAACCACTAACTACTTCTTTTACATTGTAATGTACTCTACGAACACCATTCATGTGGACATAAACTAAATAATATCCACAAAGTGATCATCTATGAATTTAATTGCGAATAACTATCCATCGGGTAGGTTATCATCGATATTTGTGGGTTCTCCTCCGGTCTTTATTCTTGATATATGATTAGGTCCATCATTCAATTTCCCTAGCTTCACTATAACTTCAAAGTAATACTTGTAAAATAATAACAACCATTGAAAAATATTTCATCCTAAAATAGGCTTATTCACCATATATTTAAGCATGGAGTGATCAATGAACATTTTGAAATTTTCCCCCAACAAGTAGTGCTTGAACCTTTGTAATTCATACACCATAGCTAATCCCTCTATTTCCATCATGCTATATTTCTTTTCGACGTTGGACAGTTTCCTTCTTGCAAATGCTATGGGATGATCAATTTCCCTACTCCTCGTTGTGCTAACACTACACCCAATGATATGCAAGATGCATCAACATATACATGGAATTCCTCCTAGTTTGGGAAAACTAGAATAGGCACAGTTACCATCTTCTCTTTCAATATATCCAAGCTCTTATGGAACTCTTCATTCCATTAAAAAGTTACATATTTCTTCAGCAATTTCTCCATTTGTACAGCTATCTGTGCATATTTCTTCAGCAATTTCTCCATTGGTACAATTATCTGTGCATACCCCTTCATAAACTTTTTGTAGTTGCTAGTGTATCCTAGTGTTGGGCATAGCTATCTCGCCATTTTTGGTACTGGCAGGTTCACAATAACTGTGATATTTGCGGGATCCGCCATTAATCCCTATTTACAAACTACATGTCACAATAATATACAAAATGGCTCAAAAAAGATGCACTTCTTCAAGTTCAATGAGATCCGATATTTCCTACATGTGTGTAACATCAACGTTAAGCTTTCAACATGCTTCTTTAATAGACCAAAGGCTATCAAATCATCGAAGTCTACTTCTAGAAAATTGTGTATATATTATTTGAAGGCTGCAATTACAACTCTGAAGTAGGCACATTCTTTAATCCAAAAGGCAACACTTTGTACTGATAAGAGCCCCACCCTGTCACAAAAGTTGTTTTATGTCTATCTTTTGGCGCAATTTTGACCTGATGGTATCTTGAAAATCCATATGTGGAAGAATAGGCCTCCTATCCTCCCACATTGTCTAATACTTCATCTGTAAATTGTGTAGGGAAGGGGTCATGTAGGCATGCATCATTCAATTTCCTTAATTCAACAAAAACTCTAATTTCCCCTTTTGCCTTCTTTTCCTGAACGACCATGGGACTCACCCATTTAGACTCTTCAACAAGTTCAATTATCCCAGCCATTAAAATATTGTATAACTCTTCTTTCACCTTATCCTTATGTTTTAGATTTAGTCTATAAGGTCTCTACTTGACAGGATTCACATCAAGCTTTAGAGGAATCATCATAACATCAAAATCTCCTAACATGTCGTTCATATTTGAAAAAATTGTGGGGCACAAATCCTGGTATTCATGCAAGAGTTCTGTTATCTTGCTAACTTTGTATTCATCCGAGTAATCTCCTATTGTAGCATACTTCAGTTTAGCCTTTGACCTTATATTCACCTTATTCATCTTTAATGGATTTGTTATAAGAGGAATTTCTATCTCAGGTCCATTTACTTCATGATGACCTTTTCATTCTTTGATGTCAATATTGTGAGGATCTTCATCCTCTTCAGCAGTGAGATTATAACATTCCATTGCACTACATATCTATGCATCCAAAGCAAGTTTCCAGATAACTAGAACTTCCTTCTCAAAGATATTATTCTTAACTATACTTAGAGTTGCATATATATGTGGCTAGTCATCTTCAAATCTAAATGTCATTATAAATCCATCAACCATTTCCACCTAGCTAGCAATATCATGTCGAATCTCGGTATCCAAATACAAATTCTGAGGAATCATCTCCAGGGTATGGATAAATCCATGCACCCACTCGTCTCGTGAAAATTCTCCACCAAGTTCCATACAAAGATGTATTTGGTCTCTAGGATCATTGTGGCCATCATACTTGTCTACGAGATTTGTTTGTACTTGACAAAATCTTACCCACATCAACCTTCTACATTTTTTCCAATCTCTAATATTCTTCTTAGGAGTACCCCACCATCCAGCAAAGTAGCCTTATTACTTTATCTAGAGCTAACAATCATTGAAATTCAGGTACCTATATCTCATAATCTCTAAAGAATGTTTTTACATCACCAAAATCATCATACAAAGGTTAAACACGTACCTCAATTTTCATACAGTGCACTACTTTAGTGATCCTTGCACATCACCTTGCAAACACTTCATGCAACCTGTTCTACCAATTTTCCAACCCCTATTCTAAATCTGAAGTGTAGGAGCTATCTTATTCCCAAGTCATTTTTTCATCTACAGTAGGGTTAATCCATTCTTATTCTTTTTCTATAATCTGATAATTGTTTTCGATTTCATCTACATTGTAATCTTCTCTGACAAGTTCAATAGATCTTGCTCCCTCTGATGGATCTAATGGCAAAATAAATCTCATATTATTGATTTCAAATATAATTTTCCTTTTCTTCAAGTTAATTATAGCCATGTTATCAAATAACCAATCCAATCCAAGCAATGCAAGGTAGGGATTGTTGTCACCCACAATCTCAATGAGTTTGAATTTAGTGGTAGTGTGCACTCCATCAATATCTACCGTGATACCTGACAATCTTCCTAGAGGGACAATATTTTGCTGATTTTCCATCTTTAGCTGGATAGTTAGCCATTGCAGCTTTGTCTTACCGATCAATTCCCAAGTTTTCTTTAGCAAGACATTGGCATTAGATCTTAGATCCAAGATAACCTGATCCATGTCGTATTCCCCAATTTGTAATGTAAGCCTCATTTCCTTTGTATTTCACTTCTTGTGTCTATGTAGATTATTCATTGCGCACATCTCAATCTATGATATATCTATAGGAGCACAAGAGTCTATCAATTCCGGAAATCCCTGTACGACCTTATGATTTCTCAACAACTTCATGCAAGTATGTAGAAAAGAATTTGAAATATTCAGATCCACATATTGTGCTGCAACTAGTACTATTTCATAGTTATCCTTCTAAGTCGGTTGTATGGTAGGGGTCGAGGCCCCATCATCCATAAATATTCACCCTGCCTCCATGAATACTTGCTTTTTCTTCAGGATATCAAGTGTAGGAGTTTTTTCAACAACTTTTCTTACCCATGTAGCTTTAGCTTCCTTTTTCCCACTAGATTTATCATTTCCAGTTGGAGCTCTATTTCTTATTACAATGTCGATGCATGGTTGATCATCCCTTGGCTCTATGGTGTAGATAAATCTCCTCTAGAGATATGAAAATCTCCTCTGTAGACAGAGACAATCCCTCTAGCCCAAGAGAGTGCTTCTATCCATAAACAAGACAAACTAATGTAAATTTCCTTAGATTAGAATTGAATAAGATGGCATACATCTTATAACGCTAATCCACATGATGGTGATCTTTCTTCCTTGCTCCAGTTTCCTTTTGTTCTTTCCTTCAAGTGCCTAAACCAAACATGCAAGAAACAATAGAAAACATGATAGCATAAAATTAAATTCAATCTACTTATATGGTCAAGGAGTTATAAGCTACCAAATGTTTAATATTACACCCGATATTGGAAATAAACCATTAGTTGTATTAAAATAAACATCAAATATAAATACGATCGATGTCTTGATGTTGGAGATCTCCTTTGTGGTATCCAAGTCCTACTACACACATTTGTAGCACTCTTTTCCTCCTCTAGCTTGACATGAAATGGCTTCCAAGCTCTAACTCTCTCCACTCATGATTTAGCTACCAAAGACTAGAGTTTTGTCATCTAAGGCTAACATTGGTCTATCAAAAGCTAAATATTTCATAATTTTGCAGCTAGTTTTTTGTATTGTAACCAAAAAGGGTGAGAGGAAGTGGTTGATATAGGGAGAGGAAGATAAGAATGAGATCCAATCAAGAGGGGAAAAAGGTCTTATCTCCCTGGGAAGGTCCACTTTTAAGGGGGAAAGAACCTTATATGGAGTTCTTGACCCTTATCCAACCAAACGAACATCCAACGCATTGCCACTAGAAGTTTCTAGACGTGAAACTCCATTTCCCCTTATAAGAACTTTCCATAAGTAGACCGGCATGGGTATTGGGCTAACAGTAGCATTGATCGGCATGGGTCATAGTGTAAACTTCTACCATCAGCATAGGTGAGACACTGGGAAAGAGCATTGATCTTTAAAACTGGATTTTAAGAAGGATTCTCTGGAAATGTTCTAAATGGATTTGGGAATACTTTCTTCAAACTTCAAGGGATGTAAGAGAATAGGTTACATGGTGAAATTATAACACAATAGTCACTACTAGGCTTCTTCGGGATCAAGAACAAGGAGTGATAGGAGAGTAAAAAATTATTGTGTAACAGATGCCCCCTAAAGCATGAAGTCAAAGCTGAGAGCGATGGCTAAAATGATTTAAGATGGACCGAGGAATTGAAATACCAACATTGAAAGACCTGTAACTCAAACATACATGTACATATCTGAAATATGATAGTCATGCGTGATAAACATGAGAGGCATATAACAATACATGAATCCATGGTATAAGTGCAGCTATCCATTAAGAAAAGGATCATGTGCATGGATCATTAGCATGGACGCAACCATCCCACTAAAAGGATCATATGAAACAGACCCACAACGTGGGTGCAACCGTCTACATAGAGAGGATCAAAATGAAAATACCCACGATGTGGTTGTAGCCATTCGACTGAACAGGATCAAAATGATACCCACGGCATGTCTGCAGCCATCCATCTAAATAATCATGTATATAACCATGAATAGTATCAACTCCTTGCAACCTAGACTTTTGCGATCTAAGCCCAAGGTCTTCTGCTCCAACACAACCCAATCAAAGTACAAATTCTAACATGTGAATAGATGTGGTGAAGTCAAACATGCTAGAAAATCACTTGATTATCAGCCAATGATGTGAACCATTAACAATTGCGAGAGAAACCACCCATAATGTCAATGGATCTTAATGTACTCTCAATACAATTAACGAAGTGTGAACAAGGAACTAAAGTCAAACACTCGTGAAATCATTCGATTCAAGGCAAATGATGAGAACCCATCATTGAGTGCGAAGAACTTTCCATTGAGGTATGCAAGCTCTAAGATACTAGAAACGGGTTTCTAGATCAACTTCCTGGATAATGAGCTGAAGTTGAAATGAAGCGATCTTTTGAAGGAAGGTCATAATGAATGCTTTATCATTGACATGAAATGGGAAACACAATGAATGAGAGCAATCCAAGATGGTGACATATGATCATACAACATACATGTGGGAAGACTTCTCTTGAACTTGTGGATGACATGACTCCAGAGTTTGGCAACATTTGACATCATAGGATTAGAGGTCATGGTGACATGGAAACGATCATATGAGAGGTTTAAAATGAATAACCGAAAACCTAGGGAGGAAAGTGATAGTGTGAGGATGTTCCAAAAACCAACACGAGTAACAGATGGGTGTCAATGTTCAACGATGACATGTTGCCTCAAGTGAAGAATACAACTAATGAAATACTTCCAAGTTTCCCCCACCGTTTATGGCGAGTACCATAGTTATTTTTATGCAAGCTTGACTGGGATAACATATGCTTGTAATATAAGTCCATCCTTTGGATGGATCCATCCTAGTAAGTTTTACGAGGCCTAGAAAGGAGTAGCTCAGTCTCATCATAATGACAAGTCCTATGTCATTTTAATATTTTAGCGAGTCCGAAAAAGGTGAAACTCAGAATCTTTTTCATCTTTATAGAGTTTGAAAAAGACACAAAAAACAAAACGTTAGGGGGGGCCTTTTTGTAAGGTTGTCCCTCGATCTAGAAAAGGTAGAAAAGAATACTCTAGAGAACCTCCTAGTCATGTTTGACTAAGGTATTCCTTTTTTGTAAATAGTTTATTCTAGCCCAAAAATGGGGTTAAAAATATACTTGGTAAATGATGTTTTCCAACCTTTAACGAGTTCAAAACGACAAGAGCTTGATAATATTTTCATATTTTGAGAGTCATAAAAGATCTCAAACATGACTCCCTACTTTTATTTGCTTTAACGAGTTTAAAATGGAAAACTACTCGGTAATCTTTTCATTTTTTACAAGCCAGAAAAGATCTTAAAGGTGACTTTTCCTGAAGGAATGAGTGGTATAAAGGGATAGCAACTAGTTCTAGTAATGATGGAACTACTCAAAACATGTAATGGTCAAGAGGTTGGCTAATAAAACCACTCATCATTACAGTTCCTTAAGAAAGGGTAAAACAACCAAGTGAAAGTGAATGATCATCCAAATAGATAGTGGCGATGGAATGGAACAACCAAGGCTCATCTAGCAGAAATTAGTTGATAAAAACGACAATCACAAGATGTAAATTGGGTATGGTTTCATTTTTACGTAAGATTAAACCATGAGGAACTCTGCCTGAATTCGGTTTCATGTTTACACAAGCATAAAATGAAAAACTATGCTTGAGCTTGGTTTCATTTTTTTACAAGCTTGAAACAAAAAACTATGCTTGCAATAAGTTTTCATTCCCCCAGCATAATGACTCAATTCGAGGTACATGAACCCAAGCTTCATTTAATTTAGTGAGGTGGATGGAATGAAGGTCACTCTCGAGATCCAAGAAAGACTCAACTAGGATTTTACGAGATCTTAATCAAAGACTCGATTTGGAAAAGGGAGTTTTTTTCATTTTTTAATGAGGTTGACACAGTAAAAGAACTATCCTAGGACATTTGTTTCATTTTTTAATGAGGTTGATACAGGAAGAAACTATCCTCAAACTCCTTGATTCATTTTTTAACAAGCTTGACACAAGACAAGGAACTATGCTCACACCCCTTGTTTCATTTTTTAATGAGCTTGACACAAGAAAAGGAACTATGCTCCAACCCCTTGTTTCATATTTTAAGGAGCTTGACACAAGACAAGGAACTATGCTCCAAGGTCTATTGATGGACCATACAGGAACATGGCTCCAAAGAGGTCCTCACTTGATGGGAGAACTACGCTCCGGGAGGAACCTATGTCAACTGGTGCAAGTGACAAATCAGGTTCCAATGCCCCCTGTACATAATATACTATACCATTTGTGTGATCATCAACAAATGTGGAGACGGAACGGGTGGCCACATAATTGACCTGTGGTGGGGAGGGTACTACTTGAAAACAAGAACCAATAAAGGACGATGATTTCATAAGAGGCGCATGGTGACCAATGAACTACAATTGATCAATGGCCATGATTCTCCTTTCGTGTGGAAAAGAGACCACATGGAAAAGTGAAGAAACAAGAGCTCCCATGACATAAACATAGTCGCATTCAAGGAGAAGAATGAAATCTAAGGGACCTTGTACTACCATCACATCTATATAGATGGTATTTCCTCCCAAAGTAATAGGGAACTTCAGGAGGATCCCTAATGGCTGACTGGTTCCTTTGCTGAAAGCCAACAAATTCTAGGTGACACGCACAAGCTATGGGTAACCCAAAGATTGCCAAGTAGTAGAAGACATGATGCTAATAGACATGCCTTCATCCAATATAGTACCATGTACTACCATATTATAGGCTTGTACTATGATCTGGAAAGACACATAAGATAGATGGCGAAAAGAAATCAATTGACTCTAATCAAAAGAAATGAAAGAACTACTTGGTGGGGGAATCATATGATTGCCCCCATGCTCTATAGGAATACGAGAAGGACTCTCCTGAACAACTGGGATGGGAGGGCCACTCTTCGATTCATGAGAATATGGGGAGACAAGAAGAACATGAGCAATATGATCACTACTCCACATCCATCCACATACACAAAATACAATTAAACAAGACATGTACAAATGTAGCAAAGAATAGATTCATACACACAAAGAATTCCTTCACACACATACAAAGAATACAATTAAACAAGACACATATAAATGTAGCAAATAATAGATTCTCACACAAAGAATACTTTCACACACATACAAAGAATACAATTAAACAAGACAAATACAAATGTAGCAAATCATAGATTCATACATGCATAAAGAATACATTGATACACATACAAAGAATACAAGTAAACAAGACACATACAAATGTAGAAAATAATAGATTCATACACACATAAAGAATACACTCATACACATACAACGAATACAAGTTAACGAGACACATAAAAATGTAGCAAAGAATAAATTCATACACATAAAGAATACACTGATACACATACAAAGAATATAGGTAAACAAGACAAATACAAATGTAATAAATAATAGATTCAAACAAACATAACGAATACATTAATACACATACACAAAATACAAGTAAACAAGGTACATACAAATATAACAAAGAATAGATCCATACACACAAAGAATTCTTTCACACACTTACAAAGAAAACAATTTAACAAGACACATACAAATGTAGCAAAGAATAGATTCATACACACAAAATACTTCCACACACATACAAATAATACAATTTAACAATACACATACAAATGGAGCAAAGAATAGATTCATACACACATAATTAATACGTTGATACACATAGACAAAATACAAATAAACAAGACACATATTAAGGTAGCAAAGAATAGATTCGTTCACACATAAAGAATACATCGATATACATACAAAGAATACAAGTAAATAAGACACATACAAATGTAGTAAATAATAGATCTATACACACATAAAGAATACATTGATACACATACAAAGAATACAAGTAAACAAGACACATGCAAATGTAACAAAGAATAGATTCATACACACATAAAGAATTCATTCACACACATACAAAGAATACAAGCAAACAAAACACATACAAATGTTGCAAAGAATAGATTCATACCAAAAAATAATATATTTATACACTTACAATGAACACACATAAAAAATGCACATATAAATGTAACAAAAAATAGATTCATACACCTAATAGAGAATATAAGTAAATAATAGACACACAAGTATAGCAAATAATACATTCATACACATATACAAGTAAATAATACATATAGAAATACAATAAATAACACATTCATATACATACAAGTAAACAATATCCATACACAAGAATACTCAAAAAATACACACACAAGAAAATAATGAAGGAATCTTGAAAAATACTCAAAATAATACAAACAACTATTCATAAAAATACATTTATATACACACAAACAATGAAACCACTACTCTAACACTCAGGGAATACTCAAACATTACACTCATGGAGATACAAATAAACAATGAAGGAATAAACATAGAAGAATAAACACTCCAAAAAGAATACATACAAGTAATACAAATACTCTCAATAATACATTCACACACACAATATAGAAATAAATATCATATTCATTGATACAAATCAAAATAAAAACCTAAACAAATAAATTCTAACTATTAAAATGTAACAAATAAAAACATTATTTCAATTCTCAGAATAGTACATTCATATACATATAAAACACAATCCAAAGCATATATTATAACCCAAATACATTCATTCATATATAGATATATATAAAAGCATTAAAAATACAAGTAACCAAGACACATACAAATGTAGCAAATAATAGATTCATACACACATAAAGAATACATTGATACACATACAAAGAAAACAAGTTAACAAGACACAAACAAATGTAGCAAAAAATAAATTCATACACATAAGTAATACATTGATACACATACAAAGAATATGGGTAAACAAGACATATACAAATGTAACAAAGAATATATTCAAACACGCATAAAGAATACATTTATACACATACACAAAATACAATTAAACAAGGTACATACAAATATATCAAAGAATAGATTCATACACAAAGAATTATTTCACACACATACAACGGATACAATTTAACAAGAGACATAAAAATGTAGCAAATAATAGATTCATATACACAAAATACTTTCATAAACACATACAAATAATACAATTTAACAAGACACATACAAATGTAACAACGAATAGATTCATATGCACATAATGAATACACTGATACTCATAGAAAAATACAAGTAAACAAGACACACATTAATGTAGCAAAGAATAGATTAGTTCACACATAAAGAATACATTGATACACATACAAAGAATACAAGTAAATAAGACATATACAAATGGAGTAAATAATAGATTTATACACACATAAAAAATACATTGATACACATAAAAAAAATACAAGTAAACAAGACACATCCAAAGGTAACAAAGAATAGATTCATACACACATAAAGAATTAATTCATACACATACAAAGAATACAAGTAAACAAAACGCATACAAATTTTGCAAAGAATATATTCATACACATAAATAATATATTTATACACTTACAATGAATACAAAAAAAAATTGCACATATAAATGTAGCAAAAAGTAGAATCATACACCTAATAAAGAATATAAGTAAATAACACACACACAAGTATAGCAAATAATACATTCATACACATATACAAGTAAATAATACATATATAAACAAAATAAATAAAACATTCATATACATACAAGTAAACAATATCCATATACAAGAATAGTAAAAAAAAATACACACACAAGCAAATAATGAAGGAATCTTGAAAAATACTCAAAATAATACAAACAACTATTCATAAAAATACATTTATGTACACACAAACAATGAAACCACTAATCGAACAGTAAAGGAATACTCAAACATTACACTCATAGGGATACAAATAAACAATGAAGGAATAGGAATACTCAAAAGCACGCAAAATGAGACATTCATAAACATAGAAAAATAAACACTCCAAAAAAAATACATACAAGTAATAGAAATACTCTCTATAATACATTCACACACACAATATAAATATAGAAATAGATATCCTATTCATTGATACAAATCAAACTAAAATCCTAAACAAATAAATTCTAACTATTAAAATGCAACAAATAAAAACATTTTTTCAATTCTCAAAATAGTGCATTCATATAGATATAAAACACAATCCAAAACATACATTATAACCCAAATACATTCATTTATATATAGATATATATAAAATCTTTAAAAATATGTTTATTATATATATAAATAATAAAACCAATAATACACAAACATTTAGATATAATAAATTAATATAAATAAATAATACAAACATTTAAATATTTACAAACTCTAAATAATATATTGGTATTTAATTTAAATTTATAAAAATATCAAGGTAAATATTAAATGATCCTTATTTCATATAAGGAAAAAATATAATATAAATATCTTAATAACATATTTATAATTAAACAATTGAAAAGATCAAAAATCAAAATAAAAAGCCAAAAAGAATGAAAATCAAAACAAACAAAAAATAGAAATTAAAAAAATATATAAATACATGTTATAAATGATATATAATTTATGTGTATAAGAGTGGTTTTTCATTTATGTGTATGTCTTGAAAAAATATTAAATAATTTATGTGAAAAAGAGTGATTTTTCCATTTGTGTGTATGTAGAGAAGATATTTAAAACACTGAAAAAATGTTAAATAATTTATGTGAATAAAAGTGATTTTGTCATTTGTGTGTATGTGAGGAAAATGTTTAAAACATTAAAAAAATGTTAAATAATTTATGTGAATAAATGTTAAATAATTTATTATAACAAAATAGTGTATTTGCGTTTGAGAAGATTGAAGTTACTATAAACTAAAGATCATGAAAACCATGAGCACAAGGAACACAACTCAAAGGAGGGTTACAATTTAACCTTCCTAAGAGCCTTTTGGAGGGGTTGAATTCCCCTCCACAAAAAAAAAAAGCCTACTCCTTTTATTAATGATAGCTTCTATTCATTTACATTCTTTGATGGGCCCATCTAAACAACAACAAAAAAAAATAGAAATTGTTGTAATTACAACTTTACAAAACATAAAAAGATATAATGTCTTCAAGGAGCAACTTGGTATTGATAAATTTTCTGCAACATACAACATTGAAATGATATTGTTAGTATACAAACCCTTTCTAACAACTAATAACATAACTAAATGCACAATTCATAAAGAATATCCATATATATATATATATATGTGTGTGTGTGTATATGCACATGATAATACATTATGGAAAAAACATTAATACAATATTATTGTGCAAAGCTATACAAGTATGCTATAATTTACAAATCTAATATAATAACTAATAAATTTAAGGAAGAAGGAGATAGCTTTCATAACTATTTGAAAGTGAT
>APFE030763357.1:56220-83366 GCA_000404065.3 Pinus taeda | reverse complement strand
ATGATTGACATTTTTACAGGCCAAATATGTCATACTTTGCATGCTGCAATGCTCCATATTTGCTAACAGACACCAAAGAAGGAGGCCATGAAAGTGTGCTAGTCTGAATTCAACTGCTGCATTCCAATTTTGAAGAGTTATTCCATTTTTGAACAATTTTCAGTTAAAGAGAGGTCCAAACAGTTTAATCTTGGTCTCCCTATGTTTCAATTTCGTGTTTTAGCATATAGAGAATGAATATCTGTCCAAACAGCTTAATCTTGGCAGATTCTTAGATAGGTAGAGAATCAAAGGAGCCCAATTGCTTAATCTGGGCCCTTGGAAGAAATAAGGGTAGTTTGTAGATAGGAGGACAGAAAAAGAAGAAGTTGAAAAGCTGGGTCTGCAAGTCTAAGTGCACCCAAACTAAAAGAAGAAAAAATGCTAGGTAAGTAGGCTGGGTAGGTAGTTTTGTGGTTGCAGAATCAATGATTGTGATCAGTTTGGTGTTTTCAAATGTTATATCTATTCAAATCAGTATGGCAAGGCAAGAAACCATATGAAGGACTTCAAGCGAGGCATGACTAACTTCCCCTTCTTCCTCTTCCCTAAATCATTTACTAACTTCCCCTAAAGAGGTCAAGATCTACTTGATATCTCTTAATTTCATCATGTTCCATATCATTTTCCTTGGTAAAGATCTACTTTACTCAAGGAGGGTCCATACTTTCTCTACAAAGGTCTATCTCCCCTTTAAAAGCCTAAGTTATCTGAGACTTAGCGCTTTCTTGTCATTTTCATATTAACTCCTGACATTATTATGTAAATCCCTATTTATTTCCCTTCCCCCTACTAAAACTATGTTAATAATTCCCCTATGTAAATATCCCCTCCCTCTGGTTGAAACATAACTATAAATATCCCCTTGGGAATTACTAAGTTCACCTGGATCTTAGTAAGAACCCTTATCCCTGCATAAGTTTCCCCTCTGAGGTGTTTGGACTCCTTCCAAAACACAAAAAAAACCCTCACCAAACCATACCGCACCCTGCGCATTGCATTTTTGGGATTTATTAATATTTGATTAATAAATAACCAACACGCCAAAACAAATTAGTCTTTAACCTAAGTCCAAAACCCACCCGCGGCCGCAAATATTAAACCTTATCGTGTGCGCTGTTTCATTAAAAACTGTGCATCTTCTCCTCCCGTCCACTGTCGGATCAGCCCTCCCAGATCCGACGGCCCTCGTGCATATCGAGCGCCCCTTTGTGAGTGTTAGTTAGCACCCGATGTCCGACGGTTTTACCGACGTACATCGGGACAGCTGGCGGCATCCCATTGCATTGGGCCGCCCTTGACAAATACCACCTTTGTACCAAAGGCAGTCCGATGCAAGCCAAAAACCGCCCTCTCCTTGCGTAACGTGGGCGCCGCGTCACCCTGCCACATCGCCTCCACCTCACCCCTCACCTGCCTTCACCCTGCCACCATGTCCTTGCCACGTCACCCTACCGTACTGCCACGTCATCATGCTGATGTCATCATGATGACGTCACATCCGTGCAAGGGGGTCCCACTGTTGACGTCATGCGGATGTCATTCACCGTACCGCTGACGTCATGCTGACGTCAATAGATAAAAAAAAATGCGCAAGTGCAAAAATCAAGCTTCGGAGCCCCGGATCGAATTTCTGAGGCAGTTTTTGATGCGCGATTAGCACTTAGCGCTAATCGCGCATCGCTATGGGAAATGGGCCATATTGGGGAATCTTTTGATTCCTCAGCCATATTTGCGCCGAAAAGGGCAGAAAGGGCCCGATTTTGCAAATTTGAACGTATCAGAAGACAGAGAGAGACCCGGTTCAGACATTAAAGAGTATCAGAGCAGATGTGAAGCCAAAAACCATGTCAAAGAGTATCAGTGTTGCGGCAAAGTGTATCAGTGAAAATCTTCTTAGGGCTCGAGGTGAATGAAGCATTAAAAGAAAACCTTGAAAGTCAAGAAGAAGTTAAGGAACCATTCAAAGCTCACCAACATAAATGACTGCACATTAAAACTCACATCAGATCAGTGGACCAGAACTCAATAACAGTTATTACAGAATCGCTGCACCAGGTCACCAAAGACACCATATCAACTCACTTTGATCCAGCTACCTCTGGCGCAGCCCAAAGAAGACTTACTTGCATTTAATTCCAGCATAAGTTAGGTTTTAGAAAGCTTTCCCACAGACCTGTTTAGGTCAGTTGTAATAAATACTTTTAGATATTTTACCTATATATACCACCCTGAAAAATGTAATAGGGGTTGGTTGGTCTTTGTTGGTTTGATTTTTTGCTCGAGAAGAGACTCACACTGTATATGTGATAATTTCTATAATCAAAGATTGCTTGAGAGTTTGGAGAATGAACTGTGCACTGTGTTTAATTGGCTGAAGAGTGACTGTGGAATTCGTGTGCTTCTACATGGTTCAATAAGTATTCCTTAACTCTGTTTAGTTTTTTTTTATGTTTGTTTTATCATTTATGTTCCACCATCTAAAATTACAGAAAGGAAGAATAGTTTAGGATTTGCTTGGCAGCACCCTATGCTCAATTTCTGTGATTTCTACATGTTTTCATCAGGAATAATTATGAATATGCATACTTAAATGATCATGTTTACACTATTTCTTTCACATATGAATGATTAGTTAGGAATTCTTAACTGCTCCTAGATAACCATTCATTCACTTCCCTTCTCTGTTAGCTGTTGAAAGATTCTTAATTGCATTTCATCTCTGACTTTCATCCCATGTTTTCAGCAATTGGTATTGTTTCATGTGTAGCTATCCTGCTCTATAATCCTCTTGTGACCAAGAAAACGCAACAGCAAGCCTTAATCCATGACTCCATGCCCAATGGTTTGAAGCTTATCACACTATCCCTTGCCTCTCTACTTGAATGCAACTTCCTTCCATTCAAACTCCATCCAAACTTAAACAAAACCCGCTGGACCCAATAGATAGCCTAAAATCATCATCAACAAAGCTAAATCATTAAGAGAGAGCCCTCTCTGATTGCAGGTGGGCTAGAACCTGCAATCCAAAGATTGGTTTGTGGTTACCTCAGACGTATCCCTTCAGGAGCTTAGGGACAACCTGAGTGATAACATAATAGATGATGGAACTGTGTAGCTCCAAGATGAGCTAGTCGTTGAAAGATATGTGTAAACTGTCCATTTTCAGTAGGAATCTTCCAAATAGTGTTACTAGCCCATCTCCCCTTCGCATAATTATGAAAGAATTTTGTATTTTCATCCCCAGCCTTAAGCCAGATGGCTCTGCTCCTTAGTCGCCAAGTCTCCTCTTGATCTTTAAGTATTTTGGTCCTCTGAGCCTCTAAATAAGTAAGAGTGTTTTTAGCTTCATCAGAGGAGAAACCACGACCTTACTCATCCATCAAATCAACCAACTTGTTCTTTATAATGCATAGTGTCTGATCATCCTAGGCTTGCTTGGTTTTTTCCCATTGAATAGATAAGCTCTTAAGTTCAATGATATTGTGACAAAAACATTTTGCAATAGTCCTCCCCTAAGTGGGTGGATGAGCTTGCCAGAAATCAGTGACCAATTTGTTATAATCAGGATCCATCAACCATGTTGACTTGAATTTAAATGGTGCCCTTAGTTTCTGAAAGGGTCATGCCAACTCCAAATAGATAGGAGAGTGGCCTGAGATACCACCAGATCCTACCCATTGTCGATAGTTTGTCAGGGTTCCTAAAAATTGTTCCTTGATTAGGAAACGATCCAATTGCCGAGCCAGAGCTTCTTCTCCAATTCTTCTATTACACCAGGTCGGTTGCATATTATTCACAGGGATACCAATCAAGTGGTGTTGCTCCACGAAACCTGATAGGGGGTCTTGCTGTGCATTACGTCCCTAGGATTCCGCATGAACAATTGTGAAATTAAGATCCCCTCCCATAATAAGATTGTTGGAATTAGGTAGGGTAAGGTTGATTAAGTGATTTCAGAAATCAATCCTATTGAGATAGGGTGCATATACATTGATGATTTTGAAGTCCCTACCCATCTCCGAGGAGTAAATGTCCATGCCAATAAATCCAGAATCCCCCAAGATGAGATGAGATTGACAATGTGGGGATTGATGCCAAGTGTAATTCCCCTAGATCGACCATTGACATCAAGAGCATGAAAGCTCCATCTTGGTTTCAGAGAAAGAAAAACCAAGGTGACCTTCTCAGCCTTCTCGAGGGTTTCTTGTAAAAAAATAATGTCAATTTTCTCAAAGTCCAAGAGTCTTTTGAGGACTAATTTTTTAGCGGCGCTAGCCAACCATCTATAATTAAATGACATCCACTTCATGGGTGAGACCGAGAGAGGGTGTTTGATGCTCTAAGAACCCTGTTAAGAGTTGATTGTCTACCCTAGGCCACATATGCCCTAGCTTGGATGATAGCTTTAGAAATATAAGATTGTCACCCCTAAGGGATCTTGGTGGATTTAGGAGGGGAGATAAGTCCAATCCCAGATGGCTCAGGTGGGAGGGACACTCAGGAGTGAATGTTGTAGGAATTTGATCGAGATGAAATGGAGGGACCACGAGAAGGGGATGAGACATACAGACTAGGAAAAGAGGGAGGGGTGGTTGAAAATGTTGTATTAGGAAGTTCCAAGGGACAAGTGAGAGAAGTGG
This sequence comes from Pinus taeda, assembly GCA_000404065.3. Lineage (NCBI taxonomy): Eukaryota > Viridiplantae > Streptophyta > Pinopsida > Pinales > Pinaceae > Pinus > Pinus taeda. Next base: position 78,684 of record APFE030763357.1, on the reverse strand, counting down.
TAGACATGCTAGCAGTGGATGCAAATGCAACATGTAATTGTTGTGTAGAACAAGATAAAGTAATAGAGGATCAAAGAGGAGGAAGAGTACTAAAAAAGAGAGTAGCCGCAACTATAACATGATATCTCATCATGGGTGGAGAAGGAGGCCAGGGAGAGACAAAAGAAGTCAGCTGAGCAGTGCTACCATCCATTACTTGTGGTCGGGTGGAGCGAGGTACCTGTCCATCCATTGGTGTTGATTCCACAGGTCTGGGTACATCCGAGCCGTTGGAAGGGGACAATGCCATAGTAACCAAAGGGAAATATTTGTAGAGATGTCTAACCTTATGACACCTTCTGTACCTAAATGGCACCCCTTCGTAATTAAGAATTTGAATTCAGGTGAAATGTCTCTAGTGTAGTGTAATCTTCTCCTCCAAACCTTCCCTGATATCCAAATAAACCAGGATGCGAGCCAAAGATTTATTGTCCATAGTGGTGTAGAATTTATCATAGTCCAAGAATGTGCCCAGATCATTACCAATACAAGTGAAAATATCATCAGACCATAAGTGAAATGGGAGTCTAGGAAGGTGAACCCAAAGCGGTCCAGCACCCAATTATTCCCGTTCAGGATCGAAAAGAGGACTCCATCTCTTAAGGAGAACATGAGCCAACTCAATGTGCCAATATCTAGACAAAATCCAAGAAGTGTATTCCTCCCTATGAAAACTGAGGGTGAACCATCCTTACGCCAGAGTTGTAACATATGGAAGTTTCTGTAGCGAATTAACCTAAATGTCCATAACCCAGAGATGAAGACGAGCAATAGAATAAGTTCTGTCCCTGACTCAGCCCACCAAAACCCTATTCACAGTGTCCACAACCTCACCCATATTAATACATTCACCAAAACAAAGGGAGAGATCCTTACGAGAAGCCTTGATGCACAAGTTCTTCTTGGTTTTACCGGTGTGGGGTGCCGCCAGATGGTCCCGAAGGGGGTCCGGTGAACCTAGGTTATCTGCCTGCAAGGTAGGGTTACAGGTCCAAGGGTTGATGGACGGACCATCAAAACAACCAAAAGGTAGAGATGATTACCTCAGATTGATGGAAGGATGAGGCCAGGAAATGGGGGGGATTCTCAATAGCAGGGACGAACCCTACTGATGAGGGAGGGGCAAACAAGGAAGGATGATGGGTAGATTCTAGAGACAGAAAGTCGAAGGATGGGGAAGGAGGGATGCAGGAGACAAGGAGGTTGAGAGTGGTTGGTGATAGAGGAGGGAAATTGAAACTCGACGAGGAAATGGATAGATTAGAGAATGATAGGTAGGGCATAGAGGGACTAGGATCTGCAAGGAAAAAAGATGATCTCAACCACGATAGAGGATGAGTGCATGGGGGCCATGTAATCGACACTTCCAAAAATGTGCTAGGATGAGACCAAATAGGCTCATAGGGATTCATATCCATTGAATACTCGACAACATCAATCTCCATTCCAACAAAAAATAGAAAATAACGGGACCAGAGGAAATAGACCATAGAAAGGGCTGACAACGATCCACAAATTGTCACGGTGATAGTGCCACGCTATAGGGAATGTAGGAAAACTTCAAAAATGATTAGAATGGATATGGGTTGTAAGCAAAACCCTAACATAAGCCCCACAGTGCTTCAGTGCGGAGCTATATCTTCTCTATGTCAGTCAAAATCTTACACTTAATTCAATTGTTTACACTTGTAGGTTACATGTTGACAATATGTTTGATGAAATGCCTATCATTGGCTTAGGGGATCCTAACTAGGTTCAGAGTTAGTTCTGCCAACCAACAAAACCCTACACTACTGGCCCTTTTGGCATCAATCCACGTAATGTAGGCTGCAATCTCACTCGAAGTAGTATGGGGGGATGCAAGAACCAAGTTTCTGCATCCGGAGACTAGTGTGATGTTTTCCAGTGCCTTGGATCTGCCTCCAGGCAGATCGATAAAATTCTAGGGCATGTCACTAAAACTCAGTTAAAGTGGCCTTCAGACCTTCACAAAAGTCCACAATTAGTCCTTGCGGACCCTTAGCAGTTGATATACCTACTTACGTGCATCAAAAAGTAACCCTAGATTAGAGTTCGCGGAGATCTACTTTATTTGTTAGAAAACATAAGAGACATGATCCAAAACTTCGCGGATGTGTCTAAGCATTCATTTCATACATTATTAAGATAGGTTCAATAAATTCACATCGCATTCAATCGTTATTCCATAAAACATGTCATTCATCGGTATCATATAACATAAACATATACAAATAGAAATACTCAGTAATTATTTGGAAAACTATCTTTATTGATCTTCAATTCACTGATTACAGACTCAAACTACCTTGCGCACACAATTGCAGGGGTCCGTGCAATCAGCTGCAGACTCTACCCATGCCTCCGTTCACTCAGCTGCAGACTCTACCTAGGCCTCCATGCACTCAGCTGTGGAGCCTTCCCTTCTCTACCTAAGCGTAGGAAGTAGAGCCTTCCTACCTTATCCCTTGCCCAAAACTCTTCAATCATTCCAATTCTCTATCAAAACTTACTTCACTCCCTTCGAAGACTCGCCAATACTCATCTATTTATACTATTTCTTTATAAAATACCTTGGTTCACGGACCATGGGAGAATCCAAAAGCCGACCAAAAACAAGGGGCTAAGGCCCCCTTGACTCTATCTAACTGCACGCTCTGCATCCACATTTTGCAAAGACTTTACATATTTTTACAAAATTTGTTACAAAAAGTGACAATCTAATTCCATTGTGTCCCTGGGACCCCATCCCAACAGGCCCCCAACACAAATATTGTGACTCACCCTCAAGTCACTTAGTTGGTTGTTCCACTTTCTGGCGGAGTTCATTGACTGCCTTGGTCAGTGCTTGAAGCTTTGCGGTACTCTACTCGACTGCTTGTTGCACTTCCTGGACTAGTTTCTCGGTGGTTGGCTCATCTACTGCCAGTTGTGTAGTCCTTTGTGTCTACTACATTTCCTTCAACTTTTCAGAATGGTTTGTGAAAAATGGCTAGATTCCTCTGTCCAAGGATCAAGCCATGTGCTGAGCACAAACTTCTTCTTCTGTAATTCCTATATCTACAACAAATTTGCTTTTCATTCCTGTAAGCATGCAAAATGCTGGACTAGCACCAATGTCCACGCTATCGTACTGATCTCATCATACTGCTGCTGCACTTCCCTGATTTCTGTGTTCAACTGTTGCACCATAGGATCCTCCTGCAGTGTATCCCAGAGGCCTAGTGCCCGAGTGAAGAGCTTGTCGCACCCCTGAACTATGACCTCTAGTTGAGCCATGGATTCTTTAATCAGCGCCCCTCTTTGTTCCCGAACCTCCGGCAGTGTGGTTGGCTGCAACTTCAACTGCAGCTCAGGGATCTACATCCGTAGGTCGACAGTCACCTTATCGACCTTCTCCTTTGAAGCGCGCACTACAATAGCCAATTTCCTTACCTTGGCTAAAGCCTTTGCATCATCGGGTATACCCAAAAAAGGTACAGATTTGCTGGCCCGCTCAATCGTTATGACTAGGTTCTGACGTTGCATCCACAACTCGTTCCGCTCCATCAAGGCCCGAGTCTTTTCTGTGAAAAGTTGTTGGTTGTTGACTTTGAACTCACTAACGAAAATTAGTGCACATTCTTATATGATATTTAGCTCATCAACGACCCCCTGATGTAGTGCACGAAGAAACTCGAGTGGTAGCACAGTAAGTTTCAACCCCATATCTTTTATTGCGTGAAGCACCGCACGATCCTCATCTAACTCCACGCGAACCGACCCCTCTGGCAGAGGAAAGACTCTGAGATCTAAAGGGTAGTCAATATCCATGACAATGCTACGACCCTCCGTCAAGCTCACTTGTGCGCCGCTTGCCTTTCTGACATCCTACTGAATCCCGTTTGCCTGTATCTATAGATCGCACAAATATTTCTGGATGCTTCCTAGCATCTACATGTATTGCTTCTCGAACTGCTACAACACTTCTATTGTGGTGTCCTGTATCTTTTCGCCGATCTCATCGAGATCACCTTCTGTTAACATCATCAGATTGATATATGTCTATTTATCATAATTTTGTTTCTTCCGCGGTCCTCCAGTCTATTCCTGCCCTCGCTTCTTAAGAATGAATGGGGTGCTCTGCCCCTCGTTACCACCTCCACCCTGGTCTGACAACTCCTGTTCTTCTGTTTTGGGTGACATTGATTTGTCAGCTTCCTGTGACTTCTACTGCTCTTTGTCCACCTACTCTTTAGTAGTGCGCTCTCTTTCCATAGGAGCCTTCTCTGCAGCTACCTTAACAACTTCCTTCTTCTTTTGATTTTTTAATGTGCGTGCAACCTTTTGAGTGGAATCCTTTCTCTTTTGTGCAACAGAGATCTCTGCACCTTTGCTCGTTCTTGCATCAAATTTTGTAGGCTCGACCACTTTCATAGCCAAAACCCAATAACTTCCTACACATCCATCTCAGACACTAAATACGGCAGTACGTGCCACATTCCCTTAGGGTCCTTCTGTGCATGGATTGAGACATTGTGAAAATCGGCCTTGAACTTCGCATAGGTTGTTAGTTGCCCGAACAAGGTTGGGGACAACCTCGACCACTGATTGATGACCATACGAAAGTCCATCTCCATTAGGACCCAAAAAAATATTCATTTCTGTGATGCGCGTGACATCCTTTGTGCCCCATAGCAAGGCGAACCTCGCGGCCTCACGAAATTCTTCCTTGTGCGAAGGAAATTAGCTATCCTTTGGTAACCTCCATGCAACTAATACAAGTGATAGTAGAAGCCAAGCATAATGGAATGGATTGCTTTCATCATGGGCTTCTCGAAAGTTCGTGAGGAACTCTTGACAGAGATGCCTTAACCAATTATACAGCACGCCCTTTGTGCACTGTACAACAAGTGTCATAACCAACGTTGGAACTTCTTCTGCGTGACACTTTCTCATGATTTTTCCTACGAGGATCTGGGCAGGAAATTGAACTGCCTAGTATTGTATGGAAAAAATTGATTAACCTCGCGACTGCTTGACAATACCATACTCCTTATTTATTTTGTTAGCTAGCTCCTTTTCTCTTAGTTTCCCTACAAATTCCTTAGCAGGGTCCGCGCCTTTGTGGGGCAATCTTGTTACCCTATGGATCAACATATCTGTTATTAGGATAGGATGCCCTAGCCACAGAATCCCGTCATGCACTAGCGTGAGGAGTCATATTGATAGGGGAGATGATAATGCAATATTAATAACATATTCAACAACCCTAACTACTCAACGCCACAGACTCACTTCATGGGTTCCAAATTTGTAACTCATGTGTCATCATAGTAGATCTTTGTCATATACTTATGCATCGCCATATGCGGAAATTTTTCCTGATCCGTGATGTCCTAGTCCTCTAATTTCAAGAGTGGAATATGCACAAGCTTAGGGCCTTCAAATGTGACCTACTTCAGCAACAGGGGAGTGGATATCCCGAATTTTCCCAAATCAGGGTCCTTGGTTACCTTAGTTTTTCCCTTCCACAGAGGGATGTACTTAGGTAGCATAGAGAGGGGCTCAACGCCTTCGGCATTGAATTCTTCAATGCCTTGGTACTCCTCTTCCTCCAAATCCACTACTTTCTCTGGCTAATTATCCTTTTTCTGCTTCATCTATGTCTCTGTATGCTTCCTCAGTGACGCATGCACTGGCATCGGCTTCTTCGGTTTTTCCTTCATGGCTGGTTGCTTTTCTTTCATAGTAGGCTGTTTTTCTTTAGCCATAGTTTGTTTTGGCCTAGGCAACTTTGACATCGTGGGAACAACAAGCGTAGCCTCCATACTAGACATTTCTGGTTATGGTGCGTCGGACACAACTGCTTCTGAACTAAGGGCTTCAACAAGGTTAGTGGAAGTCATTTTCTCAATGAATAACTTGTGTTCTTATGTAGAATAGTCCGCAAACAAGGGACGCAACACAAATTCCTCCCATAACACTCGACTCATATGTGACGAACAACAAAATGCACCAACAAGTCTTAGAGTGCAAAGTGTTCTCTGTTGGACTAGTATGTGTAATTTATAGGGGGATTTGAATTCAAATCTGACCATTCCCCCCAAATTATGATAATAAATGTTGTTTCGGCGACAGATCTTCAAATATTTTTTCCTTAATTTCCACCTCCCCGCTCCTCTTAACTGCTTTCCGGTCGTCCCATCATGAATAGTAACTCCAATGGTCATTTTCTTACTGGGCTGCATGGTACATTCCCCCATGGCGCTCTTCCTGAATGCAACTTCATTTGTTGCATCCTCATCACTCTTTGTACAGCTGGGTCGCTGCCTTGTACTCTAGCTCGGGTAGTGTAGTTTATAGTCCCGCACTCCCTTACAACTACCTGGAGAACTAAGACTGTCCTGCTGCCATATAGTCATTGCGCAGGATCCCCAGTATACAACTTCAACTTGCTCCCATTCACTTTTCCTGGGAAGGGTTCCCCAATCAGCTTCGTGGATGAACTGCGCCAACATATGAAATTTCCTTGACAGTATATGGCCCTAACAATTGCATTTGGAATTTACTCGGAAATTTAGTGAACTTACTATCATATAACAGTACAAGATCATTTACCGTGAATGTGCGAAGCTTGATATGGTGATCATGTCATGCTTTTTCACATTCCTTCTGTACTTGTTGATGGAATCCTGCCAAAAACCAGTCTTCTTCGAGCTCCATGAGCCATGCGAGCTATTCTTCCAGGGCCCTACGATTCGCCAGTTCCATTAAAGCTGCTATGCGTAGACTAGGCACAATGTATTCCATCGGCATTATGGCTTCGACCCCATATACTAATCTGAATGACGTTCGTCCTATCAGCTTCTTACAAGTAGACCTATAAGCCCATAACACTGTAGGTATGCATACATCCCAATCATTCCGATGTGCATTACAAATCTTTGTCAACACGTTCTCCAAAATTTTGTTAAAAGCTTTGACAGTTTTATTTGCCTGCAGGTGATATGGTGTACTCTTTTGCTGATAGACCTAGAATTCATCAGTTAACACGCTGATCGTTTCATTTAGAGAGTGCGTACCCCTATTACTCATCAACACTTTTGGGCATCCAAACCTTGTTAAGACATATTAAAATAAGAATTTTGTTGTCGTAGCCCCTGTACAATCCTTTATGGGTTGTGCTTCCACCCATCTAGTTAGATATTCTGTTGCAGTGATAATGTAGCACACGCCTATTTTCTTTCCATGGGTTTGAATTGGCCCAATGAAATCAATTGCCCACTTCTCAAATGCCTGCAAAGATACCTGAGGATGTAGTGGTAGCTCATCCCTTCACGAAGATCTGCCAGTTCTTTGACATGCATCACACGCCTTATAGTATGCCTTGGAATCCTTGTGCAATGTTGGCCACCATAGACTTGCTCACAAAATCTTCTACATAGTTGCTTTTCTTGCATAATGGGCTCCCGCAGTTCCTCCATGAGCCTCAGTAAGGATACTATCATGCCTAAAATTTGACACATATCTTCACAATATTTCATCTGCACCCATTTTGTACAAATGTCCCGCAATGACCGAAAAATCGATTGTGCGCACTACTAATTCTTTCTTCTGTTGATTGCTATATCCTTCAGGCGTCATCCCTATAGTTAAAAAGTGAATAATGTTTGCAAAATGGTCATCAGCTACGCGGACCGCAAAGAGCTGTGCATCTGGCAACCCCTCCTCTAAATTATGGGGTTCTTTGTCAGTTTCAATTCGCAATAGATGGTCAGGTCTAGCATTCAACTGCCCCGACTTCAAAATGAATTCAAAGTCATACTCCTAAAATAATAACAACCATCTACAAATTCCCCCCCCAACACAGGCTTGTTGACCAGGTTTTTAAAGGCAAAATGATTTGTATATATATTGAAATTCCCTCCTAACAGATAATGCCTGAAGTTTTGCAGCACACAGACCATGGGAAACCCTTCATGCTCAGTCATTGAATAATTTTTCTCAGCCTTTGATAACTTCCTACTTGTGAAGGCTACAGGATGGTCCATTTCTCCTTCAATGGCATGTGTTAGCACTGCACCCAACGTAATGCAAGAAGCATCCATATGTCAATGAAACTCCTTTTTCCAATTGGGAAATACCAAGATTGGCGCAGTTCCCATATTTTCTTTTAACACATCTAAACTATGCTGACATTCTTCATTCCAATAGAAGATCACATCTTCTTTAGAAGTTTTTCTGTGGGAATGATAATTTGAGCATAAGATTTGATAAATTTTCTATAGTATCCCGTATGTCCTAGCATCACGTGCAATTGCTTGATGCTCCTAGGGGCCTCCAAGTTCACAATTACCGCAATCTTTGTAGGGTCGACCATCAATTCTTGTTTGCACACAATATGACCCAGCAAGATCCCAAAAGGAACACAAAATATGCATTTTCTCAAATTCAGTACTATCTGGTATCTGCGACATGTATCCAACATAAGGTGCAGACTTGCTACATGGTGCTTCACCAAGACAAACACTGTCCAATCATCAAAGTACACTTCCAGGAACTTATGAATGAATTCCTTGAATGTTGCTATGACTACACAGGAAAATATTGCAGGCACATTCTTTAATCCAAATGGAATAACGATGTACTGAAAGAAACCCCACTCTGTCATGAAGGTGGTTTTTCTTCTATCTTCTGGGGCAATCTTAATCTGATGATACTCGTAAAACCACAAGAACCAAGTTTTTGCATCCGGAGACTATTGTGATGTCTTCCAGTGCCTTGGATCTGCCTCCATGCAGATTGATAAACTTTTAGGGCACATCATTGCAACTTAGTTAAAGTAGCCTTCAGACCTTCACGAAGGTCCACGATCAGTGCTTGCATACCCTTAACAGTCGATTTACCTACTTACGTGCATAAAAAAGTAACCCTAGATTGGAGTTCACGAAGATCTACTTTATTCGTCAGAAAACATAAGAGAAATGATCTGAAACTTTGTGGAAGTGGCTAAGCATTCATTTCATACATTATTAAGACAGATTCAATGAATTTGCATAACATTCAATCATTATTTCATAAAACATGTCATTCATCAGCATCATATAACATAAACAGATACAAATCGAAATACTTAGTGATTCTATGGAAAAATGCCTTTATTGATCTTCAATTCACTGATTACAGACTCAAACTACCCTGCGCACACAGTTACAGGGGTTCGCGCACTCAGTTGCGGACTCTACCCAAGCCTCCGTGCACTTAGCTATGAAGCATTCCATTCTCTACCTAAGCGTAGGAAGCAAATCCTTCCTGCCTTAGCTCTAGCCCAAAACTCTTCAATGAACCCAATTCTCTATCAAAACTTACTTCACCCCCTTCTAAGACTCGCTAAGACTCATCTATTTATACTATTTCTTTTTACAATACCCATGGTCCACGGACCATGGGAGAATCTAAAAGATGATAAAAAACAAGGGGCTAAGGCCCCCTTGACTCTATCTAATTGCGTGCTCCACATCCACATTTTATGGAGACTTTACATCATTTTACAAAATTTGTTACAAAACATGACTAATTAATTCCATTATGCCCCTGGGGACCCCATCCCAACACTTGTCATGGCCAGTAGGGGCGTGGTTCAGGTCTTGTTGAGCTTATTGCTTTTGCTGCATTGTTTCCCTGTACATCTCTTGATTCTAAGCTATCATTCCATTCTAAGTAGTGGCCTGGGCTTTGGGCCTGAAAAAGTGGCTTAAATCCCGGGGTCATTGGCACAAAACTGGCAATTCTGGTCCACATTCGTTGGCAGGTACGCCTATGAGAGTGACTTTGGGTTTTTGGTTGCTCCCTTACCCATAGCATGAGAGTGACTATGGCCTAAGAGGTTCAGAACAATAGTGGGACCTAGTGATAGGTTTTCTGAGTGGTTGACTTGTCTCTTGAGGGTTCTGTTGATGATTTTGGATGACTGTGTCTGATGTTCTGTCGATTCCACTTTCTTAAGGTCACTTAGGATGTTGAATTTGATCATAGTAGTCTATTGTCTCATGTTTACCTCGGTTGGCATGGTTACTTGGGTGGATGTGGGAGGAGGGTGTTACATTCTCAACATTTATCCTCTGAATCTTGAGATGTGTGAATGAATTTCTTCTCTTTCTCATCAAACTTTTTCCTTCTGCTGACCTTGGTATCGCTTATTGTGTGTTGACCACCCAAAATGCCCCTTGAGGTAATAGGTGGTATTGACTTGTCCTTCAATCAAGAAGCCCATACTAAATCTCCCTTCCTACTATACAAACCATTAATTAGTCATAAAAAATGGTGGCATATTAAATGAAACACCCTAAGTTTAATCACTTCCCAGTCAACTCCCCCTCATGCCTTTCAATCTCTGTCCAATCCTCTTAGCCTAGTTATTGTGTTTACATTTAAATGATATTTACATGAATTACAATTCATTATGACATTTAAGAGAGGGGTTGCAAAAGTGTTGTCACAAGGTATGCGTTCATGGAGGAAAAATTCCCTCACCAACAGTACGAAGATTTCCCTAGGGTAGGTTCCAATTAGACCTACTCTCATTTGGTATAACGAACTGTAAGACAAGTTTTATGACAATAATATTTACATATATTAAGAAAATCACACACACACACACACACACACACACACACACACACAGAGAGAGAGAGAGAGAGAGAGAGAGTAAAAATAATTACAATTACCCATCCTAGCTAGGGAGCATTAAGTAAAGAAACAAGATACATGATTAAATCACATAGCCATATCACAAAGCCATAAAACCATATGTACAACAAATTAACTCACAAACAATAAATTGGCGGAAAAGGCAGAGAGACATCATGTGGTCTCTCGTGCTCATGTAATTCTTTCTTATTCAAATAATTTAATAATACATTTAAATACATGAGCACGTGGTCTTAAGGTAGTGCGTCTACCTTATACTCACTTGGTTGAGACAATTTCTCAACTTACACACTAATTTAGGAGAGCTAGTTGGAGAGAGTATCTCATCCAAACTAGAACCCTTGGTTTGAGGAATTCTCATGATTTTATTTATTTAATTTAATAATTGGATTTATTATTGATTTTTAAGAGAGTGAGGCTAACATTCCCCCCCATTGATAAATCCAAAACGAACAAGGAACCATCTTCCAAGTTCTCAAGTTGATCCTCAAAAAAAAAAATTGCCTGAAAAACTGCCAAAGCTGGATGCTGAAAAAAAAAAAACTCAAATCTGAAGAGAACATGAATCAGTTGCATGTCTGATTCATCTCTGGATGTCGCTTGACAACTCCATCACGTGCCAAGCTGCAAAAAGGATCCAACTGTCCTTTGCTTGAAATTAACATCATATGTCCACTAACAAAATTTGATGAACGCCCATTGGTGTATCTACTGACGATGATTGCCCACTGGTTGATGAAGATGCCCACTGGCTACTTCACTGATGTTGTTGAGACTTTTAGTCTGAAAACCACTTGTCAATTTCATTAACATTTCCCCCCCTTTTTCAGCTGAAAGGAGAGGCAATATTCTCCAAAATATATCTGAAATCCCCCCCTGTAGGTGTAGGAGTGTCTCACTAGTGTACTCCCCCATTCAATTGCAAAAGAGAACCATCTTCATTTGACTGTTGGCTGCAATATGTGTGAGTGAATCCGCTTTTAAAACTTGTACAATCTTCTAGCTGTGGATGACCATTTCCATGGATCAATCCATGAATAATCGATCTTTAGTCTGGCAGGTTGGTCTTGTTTGCAACATTTCTCTGATGAATGATTCTGCTTGCTGCAATGGTGACAAGGATGGAGATCAAAACACTGATCTTCTAGATGACCGGTTCTTTGACAATGAGAACATGTTGGTTTGTCTGCAACTTGAGTTTGTGTGCGTTGATGTCGGTCTGCAAGTTGCTGAGAACTTGCTGAGGTGATTTGTTCAAGTAATCCAGCACTGACGAATTGAATGGGCTTTGAATAATCAGTGATATGTAAGTTGGCATTATCTTTGACATATCCTAAGCTGTGTCGATTTCGATTCATTCCCACGACTTGATGATGGGTTTGGAAGAAAGTTGAACTGGAACAACTTCAACACTTGAAGCTGGTTGGATGAATGAAGCTGAATGATCAGCTGTCTCTGAATTGGTCAAAGACTTGGAAGCAACATGCTTCTCTTGCAACTCATTTCTTTGTAGTTGCGACTCCAATTGAAGGAACTCATTTCTTTGTAGTTGCGACTTGAATGTTAGCAAGAGTGGCTTTGTTGATGTGCACGTTGAATATGCACTTGAATGTTAGCAAGAGTGGTTTTGTTGATGTGCACCATGTCACCGACTGATGATAACATTAAATTGTTAAGAATTTGGGACAATTGAATGTGTGTCGCCATGTTAGCTTGCTCACTTTAAATTTAGGCTCGCTGATAATGTTGCTTATTGCTGATGCTGTAAACACTTGCTAGAGTTTTATAACTTGTTTGCTTGAACTCTTGATTTCATGCTCGCTTGATGACGATTGCTTTGCTTGAATGCTTCACTGACACTTTGTGAATGCTTCAATCAACATCACACTGGCTCGTTTGTTGTAGATGTCGTGCTTTGAACTTTCACACTTGATTTTGACACGCTCGCTTGCTTTGTTGTTTGAATGACACACTTGCTTTCTTTGCTTGCACTTACTTGATTGATTACCTTGTGCTTTCTTGAATGTACTCACTGAATGTGTTGATTTTAAAAAAGAAAAGGTGTCGAACACTTTCGAAAATGCACCCAAGAGACAAATGACAAGTTCAATCTTGATGACTCAGTTGAAGACTTACGTGACTTAATGTATTCACCTTAACAATTCAAATTAGGGTGTCGGTTCCAAACGAGAATGCACCCTTACAATTCAACTGAATTTGACTTTGATTACAATTCAACTTACAAATTATGATTTGCAAGTTATAGTTTTGTATTGAGTTTATTAAAAAATGGTGCAAGTGAAATTGCCAAAAAATTGTTGTTGAATGGTGCAAAAATTGTTGATGGAGATGTCAATTTGATTGGATGTTGATGCAGAAATGTCTTGACTTGAAATACTTGATTTTGTAGCGTCCTTAACTTGATGGCATGAATTCGCTGTTGTGAAATGTTGTTGTAGAATGTTAATTTTATCAAGTCGATAATGTGACACTTTGTGCTTATGAACTTAATTGATTATGGAAGCTTTGATTTCAGGAGCTTAATCGATGACATTCTTATGTGCATGCAGTTGTTTTGTTTAAGCATAATAAAGAGAGTGTTTTACAAATTCGACTCAAATCATGCAAGCACATTCACGACACAGAGTGTACTTATGATCCCCTTATTCAATTTCGAGCAAATCTAGGACATAATCACCACAAAAAGATATGTTTTTATTAACCTTCAAGATACATCATCATGACAATGTCTCTAGTGAGGCATCTCAAGCACAGACTGAGAAGTCCTTGGTATCAAATTGTCTTCAAAAACTGACTCTAAAACAATGATAATGCCAAGATCTAGCGTCAAAGTTAACTTTAATATCTGTCTTACCTCTCTTTCACATCAACCCTCACTTTTCTCACTTTTCATTGTGACTTCTCAATTACAATTTAACTTTGAGTTTGAGTTTGAAATGAATTTAAGCTACCTCAAAGTAAAATACTGTTTTTGGATTTCTACAATAAGTTGCCCTTAAGAAAAAAAAATCACTCATCATTCCATGTTACCAATCTCTCCTTCCAAAGGCACTTATTACTCCACAATCTTATCACTCCAATCTTATTTTACATGCTTCCCATTAAAACAAATAAATGGATTTTTTATTTTAATTTTTATTTGTTAATTTATTTATTTTTTAAATTAAGCATGCAAAATATAAATTAAATTTTTACCATAAAAAGTTGTCTAACATATGATTTGAACTGTTGAAAATGGCACTGGACAACGTGCAAATGCCAGCTTCAGTTAATAACCGATCAAACTCTGAACAAGCACATGAGAAGCAAATGCCTTGAAATAGTGGAGGTGCTTCTAGAAAGAAAAAGGTCAACATGAGTGCAAAACTGAAGCAGTATAAGCTGGATGCTAGACGAGAGCAGTGGTTATCCCAAGGTAAAAATAAAAGTCATGCACAACATGATGGAGATACAAGTATCTTGAATGATGTGAATAAGGTTGGCTTCATTCAAGTGAATCAACCGTGTACTCCGAGATGGATTCCAGAAGCCCCAAGTCATCTATCAGAGAAGATAATGAAGGATCTAGTTTCCAAGAATGTGATAACAAATTTTCTGTCAACGGTCCATAGAATGCACCAAGGAAGGAAGCCATAATTCAAAGGCAACAGAGACCTGGTAGCAGTAGCAGTAGCTGTTCAGGCTTTGTAGGTGAGGATGAGGATGGAAGCTTGGATGACTGGGAGGCTGTAGCTGATGCCCTAAATCTGAATGAGGACTGTTTGAAATTGTCACGAGAAAAAGTGAGGGAGGAAATACCCACTGTTGCTCAGTTTCAAACCAAAATTTGTTATTCAATGGAAGCAGAAAACAAGGAAATTCTAAAACCAGAGTACAAAATCAAGCCCGTAATGATTCCAAACAGAGTTGTGTGATTTGGAAATCTAGCACAATCCAGGAGGCTATCTGCATGGGTATCAACTAATAGGAATGAACCTTCTATTCCTTCCACGATGTCCCCCACTTCATGCCTAATTTGCTATGAGGATCTTTGATGTTAAAATGACATCAATCTACAAGCACAATTTTAAGGCCGTTGAGCAATTTTTATCAAATACGTTACACGAGAAGCGTGAATGTGAGAAGACTGACAAATTTCAGATTTATGTAGCAGAAATTTCATGGAAGAGATCGCGTACGGTATCGGGATTTTATCGAAATGTTTTTGGCATGAATGACATAATGACAAAATAGTTACTTTCAGACTGTTTGCGGGTTCCTAGAGCTCAGAATATGGAGAATTTTTTACAGATTTACGGAAAACAGAGGCTTCTTCTCATAGGAGGGGAAGAGAGCGGAGCAGTTCTCGATTTCTGTGTACAAGTGGCTTCAAATAAGATATTATTATCTGATTTTGAACTTAAATTTCGTGTGAATTTAATTTCAGCGGCAGTAGTTCCTCCACAAAGTTATGTAGTCTTCCAATGCAGTAAGAAATCTTGATGTAAATAAAAAAATTAGGAACACTTGAAATCAACTTGCCAAGGATGTTACCAGGTTCTTGTACGCAGGTCCACGTAACCACACCATGTTATGACCTCAAAAATAGATCTATCTAGGCAAGTCTAGGGCTAGATAGCACTCCACACATCATCTAACTCTAATAATAGAATTCACACAGGTTCGACACTGCTCTCCCGGCCCCACTTTTCATTGTGCACGCAACTTAGCTCCAAGAAGATGTAGATCCCCTTCGGAATCTCCTTGCTCGTCCGCTATTCATGCTTCCTTGGCCATTACACACACACTCTTGGAGCGTTACATGGACAAGAAAATTTGTGCTTAGATAACATCATTAAAAAAGCAACACCATTTATTGAACTGCCAAAAATGGCCATCGCCTCCTGAATCACAGATCTAATGTTTTGCATACACTATATGGTAATAGGTCCATCTAGTCACACCTTCAATTAATTTCACAATAGCCACAAGAAGTTCCTTATGCACACGACTCCACGACAACGTTTGATTTTTTTACGCAGGCCGACAACATAGAAGCTCAGAACAATCTCCTTTTTCTCCCTTGCATCTTATCCTTGAAGAAGAATGCTATCCATCGATGCACTTGCAGCGTTCACAACACAGTTTTTCAACACAGGTCTCCAATGTCATTTTCACACAGGTCTTCCAACGTTGTTCCAACATACAGCTTGATAATTCTCATAAGACAACTCCTTCACGCTCTTCATAATCAATGATCTACATGTAGGAATCTTCCTCCATAATCTTTGAACAATAATATCTTAGCAATGATTCTCCAAAATTCAATCTAAACTCCTCCACGCACAGTAGCACATAAGGATTCACACTAAAAGAGGTGTCAGACTCAATGCTTTTGCACAGTATTCCTACAACTTCAAATTGTGTTATGCGATGAAGCTTGTTTAATCCAACAACCATGATTTTTGAAATATTATCATAGATTTTCCAATAGGAAGACTACAGTTTCACACTTGTTCAGGGCGCTGCATTCTCACACAAATCTCAACGCAACTTCCCTCGCATTGTCCACACACAACACGTTTCCAACCACAACTTCAACACAAGTTTGCAGCTTTGTTCAAGGCAATTCTGCAACTTCTCCTCCACGTAGCTCAATGTAAGTCCCAAACATCATCAACACAACACAGATTCAACCCAGCTCAACTCATGTTTCCATATGTAAATTCAAGATTTCCATTAGCTTTGATACCACATGAAGAAGAATCACACAACCATATCACAAAGTCATAAAACCATATGTACAACAAATTAACTCACAAACAATAAACCGGTGGAAAAGGTAGAGAGCCATTGTGTGGTCTTTCATGCTCATGTAATTCTCTCTTATTCAAATAATTTAAAAATACATTTAAATACATGAGCAAGTGGTCTTAAGATAGTGCATCTATCTTAGACTCACTTGGTTGAGACAATTTCTCAACTTACACACTAATTTAGGAGAACTATTTGGAGAGAATCTCTCATCCAAATTAGAATCCTTGGTTTGAGGAATTCTCATGATTTTATTTATTTAATTTAATAATTGGATTTATTATTGACTTTTAAGAGAGTGAGGCTAACAAAATTAATGAATTAAAGAAATAATTTGTAAATTTATAAAAATTCAAACTCAAATGCATATGAAAATATCGAATAAAAAATTGTTTGATAAAACAAGAAATGCATTCTTGTGCCTAATTAGTAACCAATTTAAAATAATAATGATTTTGCAATAAAGGAAAATATTTTTTCATGTACAGCAAAATTCATTATAAATAAAAACATTCAATAGATACAAGTGAAATATTTCATAACAAAACATTAAATGCCTTGTTTCAAACAAGTCACTAGCCTTTTATCTTTCATTCAACTTGATAAAAACATACAAGGACTACTAGTATGGCGTTGCACCATAAATTCATAAGTTAATGTCCTAATGGCGTTCTCATTTATTTCTCACCATAACTGATGCTCATACTCTTGGAATACCTGAACCTAGCTATAATGTTTCCAAATATAAATCTCGTGGCAATATTTATGATGTAATATTTGGTTGTCACTACCTCTACCAATCTATTAGGGTAGTTTATCACTGTGATGATATATTAGGACCTCTAATGCCTAACTAGAAGGTTAATGGGATTAGTAAATTTCATTGCTTATTTCTCAAAGTATTGTAGTGAAACCATTAGATGTATTGGTAGCGTATGCCTCATAGAAGGTCATCCAATTCATTAGCAAACATTATAGGACTTACAATATTTACATCCTTTAATATTATTGGCCACCATAATCCTGCATGCAATACCTTTTGAGCTATGGCCTTACCTATGTAGTGGTCTCTTTCAAAATGTCTCCTTTAACAAGTGATATGTTAGTGTTGTGATAGATGCATACCCCTAAGTAAATCTTTGGTAGCACCTTGTGTGGCCTAGAGTCAACTAAAATATAAGAGCATTGGTTGGGCTTCTAGATTGACCATGTTTGTGATCTTAGCTAGATCCTCCAATATCCCATCCTTGCAAACAAGATGAGATAATAGCACACTGAGGGGCATGTAGAATATGCAATTATTCAAGTTCATAGATATTTTTGTTTGTCAACATCTTTAAAACATTAGTTGCAACATCATGAAGTGATCCATTAATAAGCTACATATAGTTTAATAATCAAATTTCAGTTCCAAGAACTTAGTGTGTGTATTCCCTAAAAAAATATGATCACTATCATGGAAAACACTATTGGGGAATTCTTTAACTTAAATAAATTACATTGTAAGCATAGGAGCTCCACTCTATGGAAAATGCTGTTTTATTCTTATCCTCTTCATTTATCCACATCTAATGGTACACTGAGAAGCCATCAATGAAGGAGTAGGTCTATTTTTGCAACACCTACTCTAACACTCTATCATTAAAGGGAGTAGGGAATATATCGTGAATGTATGATACATTTATTCCCTATAAATCCACATATATCTCTTATGATCCCCCCACCTTCTTGTCTTAAGAAAATATATGTTGATCTAATATGATTATTCTATTGAGGACACCAATATGACCATAAGCATTTTTCCAATACCCTCTTTCATCATTCGTTTGATTCTTAGGTTCAATCTATAGGGCCTTTTCATGATATACTTGGATTTAAGATTAAGGTATATCCTCATATATCCAACTTCCCCTTTTTTCCCTTTCATTTTGGTGAAACTATGTGGGACCAAGTGTGCATATTCTTTGAGTAAGGCTACAACCACATACACCATCACATCATCTTAGTAGTATTTGATAGATGACAATTGGGGATAATCATCTATACTAATGCATAATTGTTTTGTTTTAAAGTGTTCTCGATATATCTCTCGTGCATGATCTTTCATTGTGCCATTTACTACTCTTTCTCACTATAGAACCTAGAAGGAAAAGTGTTGTGATTTTTTTGGATCATCTTCTTCTTCCCATCGCACTAGATGAGAATTATACTTTTAGTTTTTTATAAAAAAATTAAAAGTATAATTCTCATCTACCTACTTGTGTATTGGTTCTTGCTATGAATTCATATGGTCATGTATTTTATATATATACCCTAGTGATGTATCCATCCTAATATTATACAAATTTTTTTTTTTGGACTATAGAGCTTAAGTGATACAAAAGGCCTTACCTAGGTATACAATTTTTAAGAAGGATCCCTCCTTAAGTGTCTTCCACTTGTAGGCTTGTCTAATAACTTCCTCTTGTAGGTATTATTCTTGGGGATGATCCCCAAGGTATAAATAATGTTGTGGACCTAGTGCTACTCAAGAAACCCTCTTTGACTCATTTATAAACACACCCATCCACATGTAGGATTTGGTTTATATTTCATTCATATAATTTTGGAAAGTTGACAAGATCTTATGCCACACATAGAATGTTAATCGCTTGGTATTTGGGTGGTGAAATAAATAGATATCACAATGTTGGTTTGACTTCTTCCCAAATATCAAGGTCATCCCTATGGCTAGCTCACAACATAGATAGTGTGGACCTCAATGTCAAGCCCAAGGTTGGTACCATCTATTCTTTTACAATTGCTAGGCATTGATGCTAAATATACTTCCCCACATACCTCATACCATTATAGCATTGCGACCTCAACACACCATTTTTATTCATATTTTTTGCACACACATTTTCTTTCTCCCATTTTACTTTTGGCTTTTTTCACTTGAAATTCTACTTTTTCAAGTCTAAATAAAACTTTTCTGAGAACACGTTCTTTATTTTACTTGATTTCGCTTCATAAAAAAATTCAAAATCTTTCTCAGTGCAAATATCAAACAATAACTTCTAAATATTTTTGGAGAAATAGTTTCACAATGTTTGGAGTTGAAACTCTAGTTTTGGTTCTGATGAAAGTCACAAGCCTACTTCGATATATTTAAATTATCAAAGGAATGCTCAAACATTCATATTTCATAAAAGGGAATAATACCCTTTGATAATTGTGATGAATATAGGTTTATTTTCATCGAAGTGAAAGAGAAGCTTTTAACTCCAATGAAAGTGAAAGATGTTCTTCAATAATTTTTTCATGGAAGTAAGTTCATTTTCAATTGAAGTGAAAGTAAATTTTTAACTCTAACCAAAGTGTAAATTAATTCCTAATGAAAGTGAAAAATAAGCTCCACTAAAAACCAAAAAACTAACTTTGTGCTTTGATAAAATAAAAAGTAAAGTGTTTTGTGATGATTGGAGAAAATAATGACTTTTGACTGAAGCTTTTGCCCAAATTGAACTAAGGAGGAATTTGGAAATCTTCATAGCCTCCACTTCTTCATAGCCTCCACTTCCTATATATTAGAGGCTTGGCCATGGAGAAAGGGATGGGAATTTCTTGTATTGTTATGCTGTTAAGATATTGCTTGAGAGAGAAAGTTTGAGTAGCTAGGAATTGGAGGAGGTGTTGTTGAAACTACAACTTATGGTTGTAGTTTCCTTTAGTATTCAATAAAGATAGATCAATTGTTCTTGCTTCCTAATTGTTGTTCATTTTTAATTTATTATGTCTAACTAATGAATTATTGGAAGTTTGGATTTATTGCTTTATTCAGTAATAAATAGTTGTTCATTCATTATAGTTTTGATTATCAAGATTATCATGTTGTGATAGTTTGTTTGTTTCTTTTTCTGTGTAGGAACAAGCTTTGGAGCTAGTTAAGAGTGCTTCCCAAATACATAGACACTCTAATGGATCTGCATGCGAGGATTCATATGATCACTTTCTTCTCATCTTCATAATCTATACTCTAATTCTTGCCTTACTGAAAATCCAAATCCTTAGAACATTCGTTCCCTTACCCTGTTTTCCCTAGGTTTCCAGGAGAACTTGAGAGGGTTTTCTATTTGTCCTACTAAGCACAAATCCCAATAGTATAATTTTCAACTCGATTGTGGAGAATTCTTCTTCCAAGTTTATTTTTCCCTCTCTGAAATTCCCTCTGTTTCATCTTTCTTTTACTTGAATTCCTATCCATTATTTGCATGCTTAATAATCTAACTGATATGAGCATTTTTATCAAACATAGACCCTCTTATTCTGAGTTAAACATGTGTAACGTTGTTTGCAGTGGACACCATAGTGTTATAAAATTGTCTAGCCCTTATATATAGTGTGTTACCCCTGCCTATAATTCATTTTATTCACTTGTTAGCCTTCACTAGTGCTTAAAACGTTTGTTTTGTCACTTTTTTTGTGATTTCCACTACTTGTGTTTTTCTTGTTTATTTATTAAGGTATTTAATGTCTCAAACTATGATTATTATGGCTACATTCATATTTTATTTCGAAATTTAGTTTAGCTTGCACTACTTGAATCCGCAAATAAAAAAAAATCATTACCTACTTAATCTGCTTGATGTTCAGTACATTAGTGTGCATGTAATTGGAGTATCACTGTTTGCATCTTTTAGGTGTACTGGAACTTTTATTTTGTTTGTTTTATTTGGAAAATGATGCAAGTTACTCTCTCCTTGTAGAATTACTCTTCATCAAAAGAAAAAATAAGAGCATGATCTAAATGGTTTGAGTCAAGAGTCTCATAAAACTTCATACGTAAACACCCTTCCGAAGACATTAATACAATTCCTTTAAAATCAACTACATAATAAAAGCAATCTATAACTCTTTGTTTCAAAAATACACACATTAACTTAGGTTAGTGGTATTGTGTTAGGTTGTTAAATTCAACCCCCCAAGGCTATACAAATAAACTAGTGTCATTAAAGAAAATCCTGCTGCACTCGCATCATCCAAGAGTGCTCCTGTAACAAGGGAGTTCAACACGAGACAACATCAAAATATGAGAGAAGGTAGCCCATATTTGATTGCATTTCGGTGTGTATTATGTGTACTGGGGATCCTTTTGGGGACACCAGAGTTGAGTCGGGGACTCATGTACCTTTCGCACATAGCATACTGCCTATGATTGTGTCCCCCTAGTGGTGTCTATGATTTGAGGTGAACTTAGTGGCTATATTCCTAGGGACTTACACAAGATGAATCGGGTGGGTTTCCCTAGTACTTAGATAAACAAACCTACTCCATCTTTGGTTTTTTGGGAGGGTGCTCATCTTCATGAGATTACTTGGCCCCTTCTTACTAAGGTTTGGGTGAAGTGATGAGCCTCAGTATTGCAACAAGAATGATGCAACTCCCAAGGTTACCGACTTTAAATTATCAACCTGGGGTTCGTACAAACTTAGGAGGTATCGACACTATATGGGTAGCATACAATTTGTCCTTCCTTTGTTGTCATGATGTAATGGAGTGCATGTACTGAAATCAAACCCTAAACTAATTGCAAAAAATGAATTGAAATGGAAACCTTAACCTATTGCAAGAAATAAAGTAAAAGGAAATAAACATATTCTAATTACATAAAGATTATGAACTAAATGTAAAAGAAACCTAACTTAACCCTATTTATCACATATTTAAACTAACTGAGAGTGGAATTTGATCTAGAGAGTGCTAACTGATGTGTGTGTTAACACCCAGGTTGTTCCCTATGACTCCCAAGCGAATACGGCCGGGGTAACCACTAACCAATCTTTGGACTACAGCTTCTAGCCCAGCTGTAATCAGAGAGGGCTCTCTCTGTAAGGTTTGTCACTGTTTTAATGGAGTTTT
>APFE030763357.1:22090-34409 GCA_000404065.3 Pinus taeda | reverse complement strand
GCTTCCAATGTAGCCTCTGACTCCTGCAACTTTTCTTGTGTTTGGATGAGCTCCTTATATAATGTCATTAGTAGGGAAGCTGCATCCTTTTCTTGCCTCTGCTGGACAACCTCATCCGTTTGTGGGTGGAGAGTTGGTGGGATTTTCAATTTCTTTTTTATTGCTGCCATATTAGCATCCCTTAGCTTGAGGACTTGTTGCACAGCCTTAACATCATTGGGGTCATGCCCAAACTCTATTATAATTTCCTCTAAGGCTTTGATCTTGTTATCCTTAGCTTGAGAGGAAGCCTTTTCCAACTCAAGCTATGCTGCAGTATTGTTCAGGCTATTTTGCGTAGTTAACTAGGGTCTTATCAGCCAATGTGGCATAGACCATCTCACCCGTCTGTTTATGGAGCTCAATTTGATCCATAGGGTGGATGTCTTTTGCTAGGACCTCCAAATTGGTCCTAATATAGTCTGCAGCTGATTGCGGTTGCTGCACTGTTGGTGTGAAGTGGCTCATGACCATTTTCCCCTCCTGTGTATCAAAGGCAGACATGAGCCTTTGTTGGTTTGTAGGAGCCATGTTCAGCAGGTGATTGTAGAGTTGAATATTTATTGGTTCACTCCTTCTCTTGATATCTTTGAACTGCTGTTTAATGCTTGTTTCTCCTCCCTTCTTCTGTCCTGAGGAGCTCACTTCTCCTAATGCTGCCCTGTCTTGCTCCTGTTGCAAGGAGCTGGCTGAGGCTTCCATGCTTGGCATTTCCTCTTTTGAGAAGGGATTTAATCTCTGTCTCTTCTGTGGTGATGAGGTAAGGGGAGTTTCCCTGTCTCTTTTTCTGCTCACATCCTCCCTTTGAGGGGTCTGGAGGATGGAAGAGTCAATCCTTGAATCCTGCCTTGGGGGTGCCATTTGCACTGGTTGCTCTTGGGTGGCCATTGGGGCCTCTGCTGTTTGTTTCTCCTGACCCTGTTGGTCTTTTTCCTGCTGTTCCTGTTGGGGTTTCCGCTCTTGACCCTGTTGTACTTGTGGGTCTTCCATAACCTTTTCCTTGCCCTTGCTTTGATCTTGGTCTGTGGTTTGCACTGCCCCTTGATGTGTTGTAGAAGATGAAGCAGCTGCTCCTTCTTGAGGCTTTGGCAGAGTAAGTACCTAAGAAGGAGATTCTAAGTCAACAATTTTCAATAAATGCCTTCTAGCCCTTTCAACTAGTTCTTCCTGAGTGATTGGATCTTCCAATGTGTTCCTTCTCCATTTTGGTTGGTTGGCATGTCTTTGAATGTAGGGCATGCTCATATGTTCATAGCTGGAGAGCTTGTATTTCTGCCTTCTCAAGGATATGGACATGTTAGGGTCATAGGGCTTCCAAAGGAAGCTTTGTTTAAGGCCAAGGCCTTCTAGTCTCCTGTCAGCATCTTTCCAGCCTTCTCTTTTGTTTAAGACAAAGTGGCCCAGTTGATTTCTTACTTTAAGCTGTGCCTTCTTGCCCCTGCCTGCAAAGTGCACCATATCGACATTGCCAAATTGCCTGAAATATTCTAAGGCAAACAGTCTCATAGGCACATACCTGGGCAATCTGTATGGGCGCAACTCACACCCATATATTCTGATTACAGTATAGTGTTGGTAAAAGTACCAATCCCCTATGTTGTATGCACTGGATAGCTGCAGAATCCTCTGCATCTCATCAGTCAGTCTTGGAGGGGGTGAGGTTAAGAAGAGAGACATAGCTGGATGGATGAACAGGTTTATGAACTCAGAGTATGTGTATGGAGAGTATATGCTGAGGTGAAAGACTGAGGTCCAGTACACCACTGACCTTGGATTGCCTGCTGCATCAGTTCTCTTGATCTCAAAGGAGAACTTCTCATGTTGGTAGTACAGGATGAGGTGGTAAATGTAGGAAGTGTATCTGAACACCTTCTCTCTGGACAAGTTTAAAAATTGCTCATGCATCTTGTCTGAAATGTATGTAGCATAATCATAACAGATAGGAGTCTTGCCAGGGGAAAACATTGTCATCATCACTAGTACAGTTTCCTCAATAAACTCTAGTGACTTATACCCCAAAACTGAGCTAATCATGTATGCCAGGTCTACACCCAGTTGATTGAGGTAGCCATAAAAAATGGGAGGGTGCAGTACTGTGTCAGAGTTTGTAATGAATAGTTGATTTAGCTTCAGGATCTGTGCTTCTGTTAATATCTTGGCTCCTTGGTTGATCAAGTCCAGTAGGGACAAGGGGACCAATTTCTTCTAGGTCTTGAACTGCAGCATTTCCCTGATGCCCTCAGGGGTTATGTAGAATACTACTGCACCTTTAGGGTCAAGCACAACCCTCTGCATGGGATCATAGCAGACAGCACATAGGTGAATCAGGTCAGGGAATTGGTTGACCTGAGGGAGCTTGAAAATTGGGAGGGATGACTCCCAAATGCCTAGAATGTCTGTCCCATCTTTATGTCTGGCTTTGAGCTCATTTAATAGATGAATGTGGAACTTGCATTTAGATGGGCAGTCGTCTGAGATTTGGTAGTCTAGGTCTGCCAAATCCTGCCACTCCAGCTCTCTCTGGGGGGCATTCAGGGGAGCAACATTGAGGGCTACTGATGCCGTTGGAGTGTCCATGTTTGTTTGGATGCTGCTTGACAAATAAGAAAGGTACTACCTGAGGAAGGAAGATTTTGAGGAATGCAGGGTAGCCAGGTAGGTCCGCAGCAATTGGGATACTGTTTGGCTCTTTGAGAAGGCTATTTACCGTGTTTAGTAGACCTCTCTTTGATAATTGAAAGCAGGTTATGGATTCCGGTTCACGACTGCGCGAACGGGAAAAAGGTTTTTACTGAAAATTCAGTCCGAAATGGCTCTGCTAGTGAAATTCGACCATCAATTCTTCAAGAGGGAGCTGGGTATGCGTGGTTTTATGGTGAATTTTTAAGCTTCAGCTGTGTTCAGGTGTTTTTAGAATTTACGGAGAAAAAACCAGGTTTGCAGGGAGGTTTTACGGGCAAATACCTGTTTAATGGATTGCTTGGGTCGGAACAACAGTTGGGTACACGCTCTGAAGCTCTATGGTTGGTCTTGACTCATTTGGCGAATTCTTCGTCGTAAAGCACATGCAGAGAGTGCAGAAGTGTTTTTATAAAAAAGTGCAAAAAACACATAAATTTGGCAAAATATGGCTTTTTTGGCTTATTGGTGCGCTTTTTAAATGACATCAGCATGACGTCAGCAAGTGGGTCCGGGTTGGATGACGTCAGTAGGACGTCATTAGGTGACGTGGCGGCCTAAGATCGGTCCACGGGGGCGGTAAGGTGGCGGCCAGGTGGACGAATGGTGGACAGGGCGCGCGGTCGTGGCGCTGACATAAGCGACAAAAGGATGCTGACGCAGGCAGACAGATGGCATCATATCGGGCCCCCTACTATACGGCAAGGAATCTGTCAGAGGGGGCTCCGATGGAACATGGGGGCGACGCGTGGATTCGCGTGACATCATCGTCTGACAGATATCGGACGATATCTGTCGGACGTCGGGGCCCCTCCGAAATCCACGACGACCGTTGGATTTAAAGAGCGAGATCTGACGGCTATCGGGAAGGGGATATGTGCGGAAGATATGGTCAACGGGCGGCTTAAAATAATAATATTTATTGGTAATTGCGCCTGGCGGGACCCTTCGGGTTTTCAACAAATTTCAATAGTTTTTCAATGTTTTCTTTTGTAAAAATCAAACATACCCGACAACTTTAGAAAAAGGCAATATAAAAGGTTTTTATGAAATTTTCCGCATAAAACGTATGGAGGAAAAAAACTTAGGATGGGCGGGGTTTAATAAAATTTCATGAAAAAGGCGCATAATGGCTCCCGACCTTAGGATAGGGCAGGGAAAGTGGATTTCATCATATTTTTGCCTTTTAGTGGGTATAAGGGTGCAAAAAAAAGGGTTTTTTCAAGGGTTTTTAGGCAAAACGGAGAGTTGGCTCTGTAGGTAGGCTCTGATAGAGAAAAAGGGGTTAGGCTTGGGTTCTTGAGCTTAACCAGGTGTTAATCCAATGCCCCAGTAGTGAAACTTATGGCTATAATGCCAAGGAGGGGATATTTATACATTGTTTAGGGTTTATACACCATGGTGTTATAATAGTAGGGAAAGTGAAGCATAGGGAGCTAGATAATAGAGTTAGAGGTTAATATGGGGGGAGAAGGGTGAATGAGGAGTAATACTACTAAGTTTTCTTGGAAACAACTTAGTTTAAAGAGTAGATCAAAATGAAAAGATTTTTGCACAAGAAATGTGGCTTTTGAAGGCATAAGAACCCACACAAAACCTTGAATCTCTCTTATGAACACATCTTGTGAAGGGATGTTAGTAATGAGTGGTAAACAAAGGGAAAAAGGGAAATTAGACATGCTCCACTGTGTTGTTTTGCTTGTACTTGGTTAGCAAAGTTCATCTTGGAGGGAACACCACTTCTGCAACCCCATCTACCTACCCTAACTAATTTGCCTAGCATTTTTGTTTCTTCTTGGAGGGTGCACTTGGACTTGCAAACCCCTTATGTGCCTTTTCTTTTCCATTGGCTTTTTGCTTTCATTTCCTATCTAGCACTACCCTTATTTCTTCCAAGGTCCCAGATTAAGTAGTTGGGAACCTTAGTTTCTCTGCCTAACTACTGATCTGCCAAGATTAAACAGTTTGGACAGATTTCTTTCTCTATTTTACAACATAAATTGAAAACATGGCATGATCCAGATTAGACTGTTGGGTCATCCATAAACTTTAATAGGCATGAAGGCATGTACACACCTTGTCTTTCCTTGCAAATATGGAATCTTTGTAGCAGCAAAGTAGAGCATATTTGGCACTTGAATTTGCCAATCATGAAATATGAAACCTATTGGTATAGGTATCCAACAGTGTGCATGAATAAATATTAAATAATTTTCCTTTTTATATTTTTGCTTGAAATATGTAAATGCTAATCTTGCTTGGTTCTTTGGCAGGGGAGACAGGTGTGGAGGAAAAGGAGTACAATGGTTTAGATGGCTTAGAGGGAAAGTAGGGGCCTAATCGGAGCTTCTAGTGATGATTTTCTCAATTCAGGCTCAAAATAGGCTAATATAGGTTTTCCTACAGGATGTCTACAAGAAGTACTAGTTCCTACTGGATGTTTACAGGATCCCCTGTTTTATTACAAAAAGTAGGTTGAAAGCTTAGGAAGTGGTCTAGAAGGTAGAATGGCGCTTGGGAAAGGTGTATAATGGAAGAATAAGGCATGGAGGTGGTGGACACTATCCAAAACTCAAGCAAGGGCTTCAAGATGGGTAGATTTGCTCAATGGAAATGACAATTTTTTCTTATAAAACAAGAATTCAGATTGGGACTTTAGTGGATTTTGGAAACATGGGTGGATGAGCCGAGATGAGGAATCCCTGAAATTATAATATCCTACAAAAACACACATTATTGTCTGCATCCATCCTTAAATTCATCTATACATGAGAAATATTTATTAAATTACTAAAAAAATCAGAAATTAGAGAACTAGTGAGCTAGTAAATCTATCAAATGCCTAACCTAATCATGTGAAAATGCAATTGGGTGAATTTTGTTATTAAATAGAATGTTTTTGTGATCTAATGCAAGTGGAACCAACTCGATTGAGGCTCGTTAGCATGCTCTAAAAAATAGCAGGAATTTATCATTCTTTGCCACAAAGGAGTTCCAGAAATATAGATTTGGGAATAAGAAGACTAATCCAAGTAGCTCAATGATTAGTATGACCTTCCAAATATTTTTCAAAGATGAAATTATTCTTGTGATCCTACAAAATAACTTACATCAACCATTTAACCCAATCTACACAAGAAATCAATAATACTAAATGCGTAAATAGAAAGAAATAAAAACAAGAGATGCATGTGAATAAGAAGTGAAAATAATGAAAGAAATGATACAAAAGGGCTTTGAGGCTCCTGGGATGGCCAAGCCCAAGGAAAATCATAGATATATGGAGAAGAACAAGATTTAGAAGTTGAATATGACACTAATCTTCATTATCAATTACATCCCTGCAAGAAAATGCAATGGAGTTGCAAAAATATGAGTTCTCTCCACTAGAAGACTAATAAAATCTATTTCTATAGGAAAATTCAACCTGTTGCTTATACAAAATGATTAGGAATCATTCCCCATGAAAGGAGGAAGCTTTCCCCACCAAAATCCCTTCATTAGTGGATCTGGTTCCCAATACTAGGAATCTGCATTAAATGGAAGAGAACACATTCCTAGATTTTCTCAATCATTGGAGTTCCACAATCTGTGCCATATTTCCATAATATCTTGCTGATTTATTATTTAATATTGATCCTCCTGTAGTAGTAAGCAAGTCCCTAAATGACCTCCTCCTCCAAATCTTTACAATCTGCCCAATATTCTCATAATATTCCACAAAAATAAATAATATTAGGCACAAATACGCAATTACTCATAAACCTTCCTAATGAATATATTAAAGTTAAAAATACATTATCTAATGCAAAGAGAGAGGTTTAATGTGCTGAAGGATGGTCATAGGCCTTGATTTATGTTTAATTTAGAGGCATGGGCCTTAATTTATGTCTAATTTAGAGGCCCATCATGAAGCATAGGAGTAGTCATAACTATCTTCTTTTAGTCACCTTTCTCTTAGAGTACTTCGATATTGGGTTTCATCTCCAGTTAGTTGTGACTATGATACAAAGTCTGATTGCCTGCTGATCTCATAGAGTTTTTGATTTTTTAGTTGTGTTTTGTTTTGTTACTGAGACTATATATAATACATTACTTAATAAAATTTTGTAAAATTAGATTCCCCCACTGCTTAGGGGAGTCAGTCTTCAGTTTCAAACCCTGAATCACACCATACTAACCCAGAGCCTATTATGCTTGAGGACCCTTCTATTGAAGGTCTAGTAACTCATTATAATCCTCCAATTATAGGTCCTCTTGGGCATGTCTTGATTCAGGTAGCACCCTTACCTACAATGTCTTTGTTAGTTTCCCCTTTGAACATCCCAATGACTGCTGGCGTGTCATGGTATTTTTTGCACACCTTTGCTCCACAACCATTCAACCTGCCTATCTCAATTTCCACACTTGTTAGGGTTATCCTACTGTACAACCTATGGTTCATCGAGGAACCTCAACTACACGCACTTGGGGTGGTGCTCAACATTTTGTTACCTCCACTGCCCCTAGTCCTTTTGTTTCAGCTCCTGGTGTTCCTATTCTAATGACCTTCAGCACCCTGTTTGGTTGCAATCCATTGATTGGTTCAGCTCCCCCACCACTACAAAGCGAGGGAAATGTTTCTTGTATTTACTCACCTACTAGGGGAATTCCAGCATCCATGTAATCTGTTATCACTCAGGTTTTTTCGTTAGAAGTTATTAAAGAAGGAATGACCCGAGGTAACCACAAAAAAATCTTTTAGACTCGGGTTCTAGCCAACCTAAGTCCAGAGAGGGCTCTCTCTTTATAATTTAACTTTGTTTGAATATGATTTCAGGCTAGTTCTTAATGATCAGGGTTGTTTGTTTTGATTTGGTGGTGGAATTAAGAAAACAGATGGGCAGAGCAAGTATTCAGGCCATTGGGATATGGAGTCAATCAAGAAAGGCTTAATTGGATTTGATCTATCATCAAGGTAAGAGTCCACAAGGCAGGCTAACACAATAAGAGAAAATTTGCAGGTTTAAATGGATGAGAGTCCTAACCAGGGCTAAGGGCAATGAAGAATCCTTAATAGGGATTAAGATGAGGAAGGGAAGGATGGCCAGTAGCAAAGGGCAATAAAGAATCCTATACTATGGGCCAAAGGGGGGTAAACTATGGAAGTAAGGAGGCAATTAAGAATCTCCAGACCAAGGCAGTTTAGAAGAAAACATAAATAAAGCAAACAGTTAAAACAAAGAGCAATTAAGCTAATTTTGATGATAACATTCCTTGTTTGCTTTTAATATTTTATAAGAAACACACATAAATATTTCATAACATAAAGAGAATACAATATTTAAACATGAGAAAATGATACTTATTTGTTCCAGATGTGCACAAGAATAGAGTGAAATGTCCTCAACTTTCTTTCATAATCCAGTAAACCAGTCCAGTCTTGAGTACAATACCTCTTTAGCTTACAACAAAATGTCTCTAGAAATGCTTTTTAATCCACCCTAATTACTTCAACTTGTGAAGTATTTATACAAAATTTGATACAAAATATCTCAACTATATGAGAATTAATCTAGGAAACAAAAAATATCTTCAACATGAAGATAGAGACAGATGGAAACCTATTTGCTTACTGTCCCTTTATTTGTGAATGTGATGGTTGTTGGAATTCAGATTTGGCTCTTGTAGTTGTCTTGGTAATTATTTGCTGGATTCACTCTTATCTTTAACCTACTGATACTCTTTACCTATGCTGATTAATCCTGGATTACTTGTTTTCACCTGGTAGTTGGGATTACCTCTCTAGATTTACTATAGTAACTTATAGTAAATCTGTAAGACTGGTCCACCATTCACTATCTGGTAATTTTATTCTGATCATTTTCTTGTAGACTTCACCGGCCTCTATATATTTGGCAAAATTGGGTTTGCTGGTGAATAAGTGTTTGACTTCATGTTCTATATAGAACAAATTTTCTAGGCCATCATAAAGTACCTTTCCTGTATGATCCAAATTGGATCCATGAAAAACTATCAAAGTACCATGACTATATCAAATCAGGACAGACCTCAAAAATTTATAAACAAAGAGTGATCAGGAAGACCTCTGGATAATGGCAGTTTGCAGCCAGCAAGGAACGACGAGGACCTCGGTCAAAGTGCGTTGACCGAGGCCCATGGAGACTGCGCAGGAGGCAAAATTGGCAGTTGGGAAGCCCGGAATGGGAAACAGAGGCCATTTCTGATGCGCGATTTCTGATGCAAAACTAGCAGTTGGGAAGCCTGGATTGGGAAATGGAGGCCATTTCTAATCTCACATCACTGGGAAAAACCCCTCGAGAAAGAAAGGCCCCAAGCGCTCGGTCGCATGGGAAGCCTAGAAACCGTGGGGAAAGCACTAAGGTGAAAGGCGGGTCCTGCGCTCTAAAATCGGCAGTATATTAGGGGCACCCTTGGGTGGTAAGCAGATTTGGTTGAAAATGAGGGATTCCATTTAGCGCACGACACGTGTCTGGAAGATGAGAGAGAAAACTTCCTCTCATCGTGCACTAACGGTCGAGCAAGTCAACTGCGAGAAATGAGGGAATATCGTAGGATCTGGGGGCTCTAGATCTGACGACGGAGATTGTGCCTGATGGAGAAACCAGATTTGACAGGGGAATTAAGCCGCGGCATGTAAAATTATGAAGTTTGATTTGACTGTTGAGTTGGCAGACGAGTCATTCCACAATGTAACTGAATTACCAAACTGTCGAGGAAGAGTTGGCGCAGTTCGTGAGAGGACAAGTGGCCACTTCCCTATGGACAATGGCGATGATGCGGAGGCAGGGAACTTCAAACGAACAACAGCAGGCGAACTGAAGGGGCAGAAGAGGAATCCAACAGTCA
The DNA here is from genome assembly GCA_000404065.3 of Pinus taeda. Lineage (NCBI taxonomy): Eukaryota > Viridiplantae > Streptophyta > Pinopsida > Pinales > Pinaceae > Pinus > Pinus taeda. The sequence continues at coordinate 24,821 of APFE030763357.1, read as the reverse complement.
AATACAGATTGGATTTAAGTCATGAACAGACAAAGAACATAACACGAAGAGAGAAGAAGAGAATGAAGACAGAGAGAGCGAGAGAAAAGAGAAGATAGTGAAGCAAGAAGTAGAAAACAGAGAGTCGAGCTGACCTAAGGCAGCATTGAGCAGACATAAGGCTTGAGAGGTTCAAGCAAATGCCTGTGAGGATCTGTTAGGAATTGAGCACCACATTGGGCTCCTCCCATTAAAGACCAGAGAGGTCAAGACTTGGAAAAGGAAAGAGTTTGTGCACTATAGTGGCTTGGGGAATCCAAGAACCACCCTACCAAGCAGTATTTGTTTCGAGAGACTCAAATTGAGCTCCTCATTATAAATATCTAATTTAAAGACACAATAAAAGAAGGCCACCACTGAAAGCTGTACCAAAGATGTAGCCTTGGAGAATAGGGTGAACTCCTTATTAAATCTGTTGTGTTATTGCATTTGCTTACTGTGTTTATCTTACTGTTTTCCATTCTTCCAATGTCTGTGTATTTTGCAATCTGATCGATTCGTTGCCTAAAATAACATAGACACACACCAACACATGAGTCTGTAATACCTTCATTTTTTTTTTAATTAATTGAGGTCACTCACGAGTGATTTTTAGATCAAGTGGTATTAGAGCTCTAGGCTGTTAAGGTTAGACAAGATTGTGTTGGTTTAACTGTTGAATCTAACTAGATCAAAGCTCAAATTAGGAGAAGGAGAGTTGGTCGAAACTAATCTTGAGATTGGGAGAGTCTATCCTCGGAAGACAATGTCAGAAGAAGGTTCTATGGGCCAAACCCTCAATTCATAGATAGTTTCCTAGCCATAAAGTCCATGGTAGAAGAAATGCATAGGGACTTTAGAAAACATAAGGATGAAGATTCATCAGGCTCCAAAAAAGACAAAGGAGAAGATGAGTCACATTCCCATGACCACTCAAAAGGCAAAGGGAAAGAGGAAATCTTTCTCACACCTCCTGATAGCCCTAAAAATAAAGCATATTTGATCAAACTAGATGTTAAATTTGATTTATCTATATATGATGGAGAGTTGAATGCAGAAAAGATGGACAATTGGATTAGACAAATTGATTTTTATTGCAGAGTACAGAGTATCGACTCAGACAAGAGAAAGATTCAGTTGGCAAGCCTATGCCTAGGAGGCACTGCCTTGGTTTGGTGGGAAGGCAGAACCCAGGCTGACATGAAAAGACATGGTAAGACCATCTCTATTTGGAGTGAATTTGTTTCTGCAATCAAAAAGTAATTTTATCCATTGGCCAACATGCAGCAAGCCATGATGAGTTGGCAAACTATTCGACAGTTGAAAGGGAAAAGTGTGCAAGGGTATATTCAAGAATTTAGAAAGATAGCATTGATTTAGGAATTTCATTAGACTCACATGAGACTCTATTGAAGTACATTGGTGGTCTACACAGCTACATGAGGCACACTATCCTCATGTTTCATCCCACTAGTATAGATGACGTATCTGTACAAGTTACTCATCTAGAAGCTAGAGGAAAGAATGGAAGTCCAGAAGTTGGGGGATCATCCCAACCCACTGCAAGCAAAAATAAGGAGAAAAGAAAGTAGAAGTGGAAAGCAAGGAAGGCTAACATTGCACAGAAAAGCAAGGCTTCATGCACTCACTGTAAAAAGGATGGGCATGATGATGAGCATTGTTGGATTATGCATCCAGAGCTAAGACCTAAGAAGTTTGAGGGGAAGAAGAAGAAGACTGCTGCAGCTATTCAAAAAGATTTGGGGTCAAACTCGGGAGATAAAACAACCATTGTAGCCACAGGTATAAGAGGTAAGAATTCTAAAGCATCTACTAGTAATTCTGCACAATCTACTATTGATGAAGAAAATGAGAGAAAGACATGAGCTTTTGCATATTCGAGTTATTTCCAAACATCAAAAGATTGATACTTTGTTTGATAGTGGCTCACAAGTAAATTTAATTTCTGAAGCAATTGTAAAGAATTTGGGATTAGCAACTACACCTCACAAGAAACCATACCCATTAGGATGGTTAAATGATAAAGTAGAACTACAAGTGACTAGACAGTGCAAACTCAAGTTTTCTTTTGGGTCAGCATTTGTAGATGAGGTCGAGTTAGACATAATTCCTTTGGATATATAAGGAATTGTTTTAAGAAGTCCTTACTTGTATTATAGGAAAGCTATTTTCTATAGAGTTGAGAACAAGTATCTACTTGTTAAAGATGGAGTCGAATAATTTGTAAGAGCTCATAAGCTCAAGAATAATTATACTCTCATAAACTCAAGGTAGATGAAAAGAATGATAAATTCATGAAAACAATTCTTATTGATGGTTGTAAAGGAAAAGAAACTTGATAAAACCAATGTATTTGAGGGCTGTAATTCTAAACAACAATCTGATTTAGAAAAGGTTGTTTCAGAGTATGATATCTTGATTCAAGAACCTAAAGGTCTGCCACCCAGAAAGGAAATAGTGCATGATATTATTTTGCAGCAAGATGCTCCATTGCTTAACATTGGAATGTAAAGGTTGTCCGCTTTAGAGAATGCTGAAATCAAGAAGCAAGTGTAGGAGTTACTCGAGCAAGGGTTCATTAGACCTAGCACATCACCATGTGGGTCACCAATCGTTTTGGTGAGAAAGAAAGATGGCTCGTGGAGAATGTGCATTGATTACCGAGCACTGAATAAGATAACAATAAAAAATC
>APFE030763357.1:6966-19983 GCA_000404065.3 Pinus taeda | reverse complement strand
GATAGGTTCAACAAAATGTGTTTTTTGATACCTTGTAATAAACAAATTACAGCTGAACAAACTGCAAAACTATTTTTTGAACATGTATGGGTTCATTTTGGATTACCCACTTCCATTGTATCTAGTCGACACACCCGATTTGTGGGGAAGTTTTGGTCAAGTCTGTGGGAACTGATGGACACCAAACTCAAGAAAAGCACAACTTTTCATCCACAAACTGATGTCCAAACAGAAGTAGTCAACATGACAGTGATCCAGTTGCTCAGAGGATATTGTAGCAAACATCCTAAGCTTTGGGATGAACGTTTGTGTTATGTGCAACATGCTTACAACAGAGTGAAACATTCTTCTACACAGAGATCTCCTTTTGAGACCTGTTTTGGTTTCACACCAAGGTCTCATTTAGATTTTGTCTTTGATAAAGATACCACAGTTGATGGACATAGTGATGTGGACAGGGCAACTAGGTTCATTGAATAGATCCAAGAGATCCACCAGGAAGTACAAGAACAACTGGAAAAGAGCCAAGTCTAATACAAGGCAAGGCATGACAAGCATCGGATGGAGCATAGTTTCCAAGTTGGTAACCAAGTCTAGTTGTATATCAACAAGGACAAGATGCAAGGTGAAGGTAAAAAGCTAAAGCCTATCAGGTATGGACCCTTCAAGATACTTGAGAAGATTGGTGAGAATTCTTTTCGCCTTGATCTACTAGATTACATGCAGATCTACTCAGTCGTAAATGCAGATTGCTTGAGATTGTTTAAATCCTCTGTAATTGAGGATCCTGAAGAGCAGAGTCAATTGCCTTCTATTGATGACCTGCTGCCTAAATATTTTAATGAATTGCAGGAAGACACAGTTTTGGACAGGAAGGTGAGGATGACACATAGAGGAGATGTTGAGTACCTCAGTATTGGGCTCAAGGGTTCAAAGCCGAGTAGTGAAAAGTGGATAGAGATTGGACAAGTGAGACAATTGTACCCTCACTTAGTCGATGCTTGAAAACCAACTTTTGGTGGTCCAAAATCTTTCCATTGGGAAGGCCGTGATCCGAATTGGATCCATGAAAAATTATCAAAGTACCATGATTGTATCAAATCAGGACAGACCTCAGAAATTTATAAACAAAGAGCAATCAGGAAGACCTCTGGATAGTGGCAGTTTGCATCCAACAAGGAACGACGAGGACCTTGGTCAAAGCGTGCTGACCGAGGCCCATGGAGACCGCGTAGGAGGAAAAACTGGCAGTTGGAAGCCCGGATCAGGAAATGGAGGCCATTTCTTAAGCGCAATCATGCATCGCTGGGCAAAACCCCTTGAGAAGGAAAGGCCCTGAGTGCTCCGTCGCATGGGAAGCCAGGAAACTGTGGGGAAAACACTAAGGTGAAAGGCAGGTCCCACGCTCCAAAACCAGTAGTATATTGGGGGCACCCTTGGGTGGTAAGTGGATTTAGCTGAAAATGAGCAATTCCATTCAGTGCACGATGTATGTCTGGCGGTTGAGAGAGAAAATCACCTCTCATCACGCGCTAATGGTCGAGCAAGTCAACTGCGCGAAATGAGCGAATATTGTAGGATCTAGGGGCTCCAGATCTGACGGCGGAGATTGCGCCCGATGGAGAAACTGGATTTGATAGGGGAATTAAGCTGCAACATGTAAAATTCCGAAGTCTGATTTTACCACTGAGTTGGTGGACAAGTCATTCCACAGTGTAATTGAGTTATCGAACCGTCGAGGAAGAGTTGGTGCAGTTCGTGAGAGGAAAAGTGGCCACTTCCCTGTGGACGATGCCGATGACATAGAGGCAGGGAACTCCAAATGAACAACAACAGGCGAACCAAAGGGGTGGAAGAGGAATCGAACAGTCAAAGACAGATTGGCTTTAAGCCATGAATCTACAGAGAATAGAACATGAAGAGAGAAGAAGAGAACGAAGACAGAGAGAGCGAGAGCAAAGAGAAGACAGTGAAGCTAGAAGTAGAAAACAGAGAGCCGAGTTGAACTAAGGTAGCATCAAGCAAATCCCTGTGAGGATTTGTCAGGAATTGAGCACCACATTGGGCTAGTCCCATTAAAGACCAGAGAGGTCAAGACTTGGACAAGAAAAGAGTCTGTGCACTCTAGTGGCTTGGGGAATCCAAGAACAACCCTACCAAGCAGTATCTGTTTCAAGAGACTCAATTTTAGCTCCTCATTGAAATCTCTACTTTAAAGACACAATAAAAGAAGGCCACCACTGAAAGATGGACTAGAGATGTAGCCCTGGAGAATAGGGTGAACTCCTTATTAAAACTGTTGTGTTCTTGCATTTGCTTATTGTGTTTCTCTTACTGTTTTCCATTCTTCTAGTGTCTGTGTATTTTGCAATCTAATCGATCCGTTGCCTAAAATAACGTAGACACACACCAGCACATGAGTCTGTAATACCTTCATTTTTTTAATTAACTGAGGTCACTCATGAGTAATTTTCAGATCACTGTAGCTAATGCTTTTACTCCTAAAGAACTAGCTTGGCTCTTGGACTGTTTGTGCAGTCTTTCAATATAATATTCCTGTGTCATTAATTTATCCTGTATGGCCAGAGTACTAGGAAGTCCTTTTTCTCTCAAAATGCGGAATTCTTTAACATCTTTTCTCCAAATTGAGCATCAGGTACCTTTTAGTAAGAACCTTCTTTATCTCAATAATAGTTGCTATTTTGTCTTGAATTTATAATTCATCCAGTTGGTACCTGTTTCTACTGTTCAAAAAATATATCAACTGATTTGCTTCCTCAGGTTTGTCTCCCAATTCTTCCTTTATCTTATGTATGGCTTCCATGGCTGTTTTGACTAATTCAGTTTGCTCAAAAATAACTTGAATGGAAGGCCAAATATCATTGATGGAATCAATGATATTGGTCCACAATATAGCCTTGATGTCTCCCAATGGTTTTTCCAGTGTCAAATCCTTTTGGATGATTCTTATTCTTTCCACCATCCTTTGGTTTTTTCGTGCTTCTTCTTTATTCTGAATCTATGCAAGTTCACAACTTGTTTCCAAACTTGTTACTTGGTCTCTGAGCTTCTTTAGTTCTGTGGCTTGATACTCATTTATTCCATAGCCTTAACCAATTCATCTGTTCTTCCTGTTGTTGTCCCTGTACTGGTTGATGCACCTGTGGTTGAAGTAGTACCTGCTACTGGCAATGCAGTTGCTGTTGGAATTGTTGGTGCTAAAGCAATTGCCAAAGTGGAGGGTACTACTGTGGAAACTATGGGAATTACAGTCTGAGTGGTGGCCAGCTCACTCTTCTTAGACTGCATCAACCTCTCCAATTCTTTCTTATTTTCCTTTAATTGATCATTCAACTTAAGGACTAGGTCCATAAGTTATTCCTCCTTATGTTTTTTTAAAACTTCAGCAGTTTGAGGATGGTGAAGAGGAGGAATCTTGAGCTGCTTCTTTAGTGCATCTATGTCATCATTTTTCTTCTTTATTAATTTCTCTGTTGCTTTGACATCCTTGGGATCATGTCCCAGCTCTATGATCAAGTCCTCCAAAGTCTTTATTCTGGTGTCCTTGCCCTGAGAAGAGGATTTTTCCAATTGAAGCTGTGCAGATGAGTTATGCAGTGAGTTCTGTAATTGATGAGCTGTGATTGCTTTGTTGGTCAATGTAGAGTAGACCATTTCACCTATTTGTTTATGTAGCTCTATTTGGTCAATAGGATGAATATCCTTTGCCAAACTTCAAAATCAGTTTTTAAATAGTCAGCCATTGATCTTGGTTGTTGCATAGTTGGCTTGAGAAAGCTCATCTGCATCTTGCCTTCTTTTATATCAAAGTCTGACTTCAGCCTTGTCTGGTTGGTTGGAGACATTTTGAGATAATGAGCATAGGTTTGAACCTTTAGTTTCTCATTCCTTGCATTTATTTCTTTATACTTTTCTTTGATATCCGGGCTCTGACCAGAAGGAGCCCTGAAGGAAGATACCTTTGTGCTCTGTTGCCTTTCTAATACCTGGAGCTGTGAGGTAGACGATGTAACTCCTGAAGGGTTAGTATGCTCATTATCATTTCTTTTTGCCACTGTGTTGCCTGTTGTTTCCTTGGTGTACTCTTATTCTGCATATGGGTTCAACCTTTACCTTTTAGCAAAAGTTTTATCAATAGGCCTACTGGAAGGAGCTGCCTCCCTTCTGTTTCTTTTAAGGTTTCTTTCCTCATTGAGAGGAGTCTACAAAACATGATGGTTGCTCATGATTTGTTTAGGCTGAGCAAGCTCCTCTGAGATTTCTGGCTATTCATATTCTTCCTATTGTTTTGAAAGCTCCTGTTGTTTTGATGGCTCTGCTTGTTCTGATGATTTTGGTTGGCCTGATGGCCCTGCTTGCCCTGAAGTCTGTCCATTGTGTTCCTATGACTACCTTTGAGATGGAGTTTCTCCAGGCACCAGTACATATAAATCTTCATCAAGCCTCCTTTCTAAATCCATAAATACATTGTCAACTACAACCTGTGCACTATCTTGATCTACTAATGTGTTTTCCCTCCATTCAGATTGATTGGCATACTATTCAATTTCTAGATCCTATGGTGGATGTAAAGAGATAACTTATTTTTTTGCCTCCTATCACAAATGAAGTTGTGGGGATCATAGGTCCACATGAAACTTTCTTTTAATTTCAATCTTTGGAGGATTTGATCTGCCTCCTTTCCTACCTCTCCACTGTTACAAATGAATGGTCCAAGATGATCTTTTATTCTTAGTTGGGCTTTCTTCTTGGCCTTAACAAAATACACCTCATCAAAATTTATGATTTACCTGTAGTACTCCATAGAAAATAATCTCATGGGGATGTACTTTGGCATTTTGTAAGGTGGCAACTCACATCCATAGATTCTGATCTCTGTTGATCTCTGTATGGTTTTGGTACAAGTACCAATCCCCTACTTTATACTGCTTTGACAACTATAGGATCCTCCTGATGTCTACACTGATTCTGGGAGGAGGACTTCCTAGCAACATGGTAGCCATTGGGTGTACAAATAGATCAATGAAATCTGTATATGGGTAGGGAGAATTAGACATGTGGAATAGAGGGGTTCAAAAGACGACAGATCTAGGATTACCTTAGGTATCAAGTTTTTGGACAGAGAAGGGAAACTTATCAGTATGATAGTAAAGAAATAAATGGTACAGGACTGATGAATATTTGAACACACTTTCATTTTCCAATCTCATAAATTGATCATGCATCTTATTTCAGATGAATTTTGCATAATCAAATTTGACTGTAGGAGGTTGGCCAGGGGTAAAAATAGACATGTAGGCAAAAATGATATCATCTACATATTCACTAGTGGTAAAACCTAAAATGCATGATATCATTGATGTGATATGTTTGCCCTGATCAGAAAAGTAGGATGACATGTAAGGAGGGGGGTCCTTTGTTATGTATTTTTCTTCAATAATGAAAGTTTGGAGGATTTGAGTACTTCTGGAACTAGATAGCTTGGAAAATCTGTCAAGCAAGTCAACAATAGTAAGGGGGTAAGATTTTCACCAGGTTGTAACTGTAACATCTCATTTATGGATTTTGCAGTGATAGTAAATAGGATTTTCTGATCTGGGGACATTACAGCTCTCATGATAGGGTCATAGTTTGCATGATAGTAGTGAACAATTTTCAGGAAGACATGAACACTGAGGAATTGATATTTGGGAAGGTTTGATTCTCATAGGCCTATCTTATCTGCATTGTTCAAGTAGTTATCTCGGTGTCTGCAATGCAATTTTAGGGGGGATTCTTCAAAAGTGAGGTCTTTAATCTGAAAATCTTTGTCAGCTGGGGGAAGATGGTCTAAATCTCTATGGGGAGTAATAATTGGCATGACATTCAAAGCAATTGGGGCTTCCATCTTTGGTTCCTGTGGATTCAAAGATGGGGGCAAAAGATTTTAGGGAAATTGGACACAATTGGTCTATTTCAAAGTGTTTCAGGACTGTCAGATAGCTTAGCTTACTAAATTACTTAAGTTTTAAAGAAATTTAGCTCAAGTTAAGCACGAAAACAGGGTTTCTCAGTAAGAAATAGGATAAATACCTGGTTTCGGCTGTTTGAACGATAAAATGGTGGCTGTGCCCTATCTGCAAGAAGCGCACATGTCTGCATAGTGGTATGGAGTTCAGCAGTTGTGGAAGGTTGATGGTTGGTATCAGGTTAACAACTCGAACGTACTCTGTGCTTGCATGGAGAAAAAAAGGTTCTTTTCTTGGTAAAAGACAAAAATAATGAGTATTTTTGGTTTATCTGCAAATTCAATGATTTTGGTGGGTATAATGGAAGACGACAGCTAGCGTCAATTGACGGAGGTGGCGTTTTGTCGTGTAGTGGAGGTGGCAAGTGGAGGTGGTAAGCATAATCTATCGCATCACTTTTGGAGACTTGGCAGTATTGGGAGAGGTCGGCCCGATGCCGTTCATCGGGTGACATGTAGCAGCAGGGCGAATAGTAAAACCGCTTGCATTGGGCAGGTAAAGGTCGGCATTGGGGGCCGCCCGATATGAGCGACAACTGTTAGATCTGAAGCAGTTAGATTGTACATTAATCGGGAGCATGACTTGATCGGGGAGTTAATGGAGGGGCCCAACAGGATTTTAATTACGAGTTAGGGCGACTTAATGACGTCAGGGGCGATGTGATTAGAGAAAGGGTTATTAATTAATCACGGTTTGATAAATTAATCCCTTTTTGTAAGGCAAAGGTTTATGGCTCTTAATTAGTCGTAACTTGACTAATTAATCCATTTAATTATTTATTATTATGGTTTATTTTTCAAACCATCGGGGCAAGATATTTAACATATGAGATTTTAATTAACTATATGGGAAAATGGTTTTGTTTCTCGGGAGTTAAATATAATAAAAGTTAAAGTTAATATGAAATGGAAATGAGAACAAATCGTGCTAAGTATAATGTCTTGACACATTAGTTCATGCATTTGAAGTTACACATCATAACTTAGGCTTAATGCTCTTTTATGGGTTTTTATGTAAACAAGGGTTTTTAGGTAAGGTTTATTACTTTTCCTAAGTAAATGGTAATTTTTACCTTAGGAAAAGGGATTTTTAGTTGAGATGAATGTTTATGGAGGGATTAAATGTTTGTAAAGGGGTTGAAGTACTTAACCCTAATAAGTCATTAGGTCAAGGGTTCAGTCTCTCCAGAAGTTAGAGAAATGCTCTGAGCCCCTTTAACTTAAGTTTTAGGCACTTTGATTTTTGCTTGTGGGAAATTAGTGAAAAAGTAATATGAATGAGGGGAAATTAATCACTTGACTTTGTAAACGTTCCATTGTCATCCACACTTTAAGCAATTTGATGATGAAAGTAACTGACAAGATAAATCACCATAATTCTGCAACCATACAATTACTTACCCATCTACTCATCCTACCATTTTTTCTACTCTTTATTAGGGTGCACTTAAACTGGAAAACCCTTATCAAACCTTCCTTTTCTTTTACAATAGAAATCTATCTGGATCTATCCTTATTACATCCAAGGGCTCAGATTAAACTGTTGAGCTCTTTTTTTATTTACTCTACCTATCTACTTATCTGCCAAGATCAAACAGTTTGGTCAGATTTTATTCTCTATCTCTAAGCATGAAATTAAAAACATGGAATAACGAAGATTAAACTATTTGGTTACTATGGATTGTGGCATAACAACACTTTGCACACAATCATTGTTGTACAAAAAGTAAAATAGTAGTGGCATTTGGATTTGCACACTTCCCTAGTCTTTTTCTTTTTATTTTTCTTTGGGGTTCATTTTTCATCTTTTTTTTTGTTGACATTTTTCATTATTTTTGTCCTTTGATTTTTATTTTAGGACATACCCTCTTTACATTTTTAAAATTTTCTGAATTTTTAAAAATATGGAAAACATTTGCAGAAAACAAAGGTATCTACATGTTACACAGTAAAATGTCACTGCCATCATGTCAGTCTCCCTACTGTGCTATAAAACCACATTCACCTAAGCCCATTCTCCTTGAAATGGCTAGAAACCCTCCTTGCCTAAGTTAATTGAATCATCGCGTCTGTTCATTAAATAACCGCGTTGACCAGCGGAGGCTAGTGTAACTGATGCGCTGCCAGCGTGGAAGCACACGTGTTTTCCGCACTGGTCCAATTTCACGGACAGCGTGCCCTCCGCTTGTACTATTGAGTGCTGACTAGACCTCTTCTGTAATAGATCTGCGATGCCAGCGTGCTAGCCCAGTTTTGCACCCGCGCTGATCCTGTTTAGGCAAATTTGTTCTAACAGCCAACCTTCCAGATGACTCCAGACTTGGCTGTTAGCATTGTTGAGGTCGCCATCCTTTCTTTGGCATGTTTGTTCGACTGATCATCCACTTATCTTGGGGGAAAGCTCATCCTTTACCTATTCATGGAGACTCCTTCTCCTTTATAAGCCTCCTCCATTGCCCATGAGCAGCTAGTTTGGAACATATAGACTTTGATTGAGGAATTCTTAGTGCATTAATGCTGCTCTTGTAGGCATTTGGTGTGTTGTGTGAGGATTGCTTTGAGCTTGAGGAAGGTCATGAGCTTGTTGCCTTGTATGTGAGAGAGAGACCTCTTTGAATTGGGAGATTTGCTTCAAAGGTGAATGCTTGGAAGATATGCTGGCTGGACCCTCTAGAGAAGGACTCAGCGTCAGGACTTCGGTTGTACCTTACTCTATTTTATGATTAATAAAGATAGATGACTACTCTTATGGTTCCATTTACATTTGTCCTATGAATGATTAATGTAAATTGTATCCTTCCTGACTGATACATAGTTGTTTTTAGTAGATTTTACGCTTGTGTTTTCTCTCTCTTTGCTTGTGCAGGTGTCCGTCCGCGAAGATAGTGGAGGACTGTGATCGGCTGGAGCGAATTAGCGAGAGGATCATCTCTTCGACAAACATAGCGTTGGAATCCAAGTAGGTTTCTTTTACCCACTTGTTAATTACAACTAGGAACCTGTAGTGTAGCATTGTTCGATTGTTGCTAGACCCCCTTTGGGCTAGTAGGGATCGCCTCTATCCGTAGAGGGGATTTACCTCTCCAACAATTTGGCGACTCCGCTGGGGAGCTTGCTTGTCTCTTTGTATTTCACCCTTGCTTTTGATTCGATTATTGCCTCTTTGTCAAAGTTTGGGGATTGATTTGTTTCCTGGTTCATCCTGGGAACTGCTCTAATTGCCTTGAAAGCCTGTTGCCTTGGTTTGGTGGTTTTTGGTTCGATTTTATTTGTTTTTTAGCCTCAGCGCGTTTTATTTTAAAACAGCTGCGCTGACATCGCACAGTGTCTTCTTTGTCGTTTCTGTCATCGCATGTATACATTTAACAGTCGCGCTAACCTGGTTTTCGGGCCAGCGCCCTTTATCCGTGTCCTTCCGCACTAACAGCGCAAAGTTGCTACAGACCTTTTTCTGTCATCGCTTTGTTGCTGAAGGGTCACCCGCGCTGATCCTGTAAAACTCTTTTTTGTCCAAATTGACCTACTGAACCTCTTGGTTTGGCTGTCCCCTGCTTTTTCCACTTGGCTTTTTGCTTGTTAATTTTGTTTAAGCTGTAACTCGCTTGCTTGCGAGGCCTTGTTCCACGAGGGTTCGTTTATTGCTTGTTTTCAGTTTTTGCAAAGCCTTCCTTTTTGCTCTCGTCGCTTGGTTTGCATTTTGTCTTGACTTTTACGATTACTGAAGTGTGTCAGATCGTCGTTTGTCTTGTTGTGGACTCTCATCCTTCGGGTGTTCGCTTTTCTCCATTGATTTCACACTCAAACCCTAGGGCATCTAGTGGTCGTGTGTGTCTAGCCTCCCGTTCGAGATCTTGTGTTCTTGGTTGACCAGCCAACTTCGCTTTTGTTTTCACGTTTGTTTGGTGATTGTTGAAAGTGATTGATTGTGTTCCAAGCGGTTTGCTTTCCTCCTTTGAATTCCTCGGTGTCTTGTTGAGCTTAGATTACATAGCTCGTGAACCTTTGTTTTCCTTTGATTTGGGAAACTCGTTTTTAGTGACTTGGGAATTGTCTTGTGTGTGCATTGAGTGATTTAGCTTTTCACTTAGTGTTGCTATCTCTCTAATTCGTTTTAAAAGAACTTTTATGTCATTGAAAAGTAAAGCAAACTAGTGTCTTTTGCATTAATAGTTGAAAGGAAAAGAGAATTTCATTATTTTGTGCTTTCAAAAGAAAAGTTTCATTTCCTTGCTGTTAGTTGCATTAGGTTGCGTGATTGCTTGAATTCGTTTTGTTTGTTTGAAAGATTCTCAACTCTTCTTAACTCGAATTCATCGAACAAAATGATGATCTTTGGCATGTAGTTGCATTTAGGTGTTTTTGAGGGATCATACGGTAGGACCTGGAACTCAAACCTAATTCAAGATCAACCGTAAAATAAACCAAATTTATCTAAAAACACATTGGAACTTAACGTGAATATCTAGAGGTCTAGGCTAGAGACGTGTTCCGGCGTCTTTAAACCTAGTAGCTTAACGTTGAGTGGTTGGGTGATTCCTCCACAGTGAAACGATAAGTGCTAGTACGGATTGGGCTCCCACGTACCGTCGCGTATATATGGGGAGACTCAATTAGGCTTGCATCCTTTATCCATAGGAAGCTGAGTTTGCCGCCTTGTAAACCGTAACGCATCGAACACAGCATTCGGGAAGATTGACTGCAGTACGGGAAGTCCTTGGTTCTCATATGATTGCCAAGGTGTATAAGCCGTTTTACGGGTTGCTTGGTAAACATTTTTGCCTAGAACTTCCAGAGTAGTCGCTTTTGATCCTTTTCAGACTCTCTAAAAGAAAAGGTGTAAGTGAGCATCTTGCCACTTCGTGCTCATTAAACATTCGAAGTATATAGAGTCATCTTTTCATCCTTTTCTTGACTCTCGAAACATGAAAAGGCCAAGTTTGGTTCCTGCGTCTTAAAATTCATTTGGCCACGATCATATTACCTGGTTAGATCTTGTGTGCATTTAGTTTGAGTAGGTTTTATCGTTAGCTTCTTTAGGGTCTTTGTTGGGACATCCTGGCGGATCCATCGACTCCGTCCTCGATCCGGAGTGAAGAAGGGTCCCCATCTTCTGTTGCCCCCGAAACTCCGGTCTGTGGCGCTTTTCCCATTGTTCCAAGTGTAACACCATTGAATTCTCGAGCTCCAGGAGACGATTTCTACGAGTTCTTTTACAACCCTGTTTGGGAACCCTCTGACGAGTCTCATCCTACCACTCCTGTCGGTGCTCCGTTTTCGATGGCTTCATCCGATATGGGCGACGCTTCTCCAGTGTCTAGTGGCCCGGCCGTTATGTCGAGTATAGATACTCCCATTCCGACAACATCCCCTGTTATCTCCACGCCTTACACCGTCACGTCTTCTGGGCAAACGGTGCCAAGGCGTTACAGGTCATTGCAGGATGCTATGAACTCGGCAGTTCCCTCTTCTGTCTGGGGTCACAACGTCGTCCCTACCATAGGACCGTTTGTTTCCCAAGCCCCTCATTCTGCCGTCACGGCAGTCCCCACCAACCCGACCATTTGTGTCGCAGCGCCAACTCTAGTTGTGAGTGCGGTCACAGCTTCATCCGCTGTCACTTCCGCCGCGGGCCCGTCTCGAGGTCCAACACAGAGTGGTGAACCGTCTCCTTCTTCTAGAGTTGTGCACTCGGCAAGTGATGCTACTCCTGCTTCTGACCATATGACAGAGGAGGAGGCATTTTATGAATACTTGCGTAATGTCCAGAACCTGGATGGTCAAGGTCCGTACTATGATGCTGAGAATCATTATTTGTACACCTCCTTGCCTCAAATTCCTTATGATGAAATTTCCGTTCCATTGAACGTGGATTGGGGCACCACCGGATATGGTGGCAGCGTGTACTATCCAGGACAAGGACAGCAAGGACCACCTTACCAAGGTCAGCAACCTTACGTGCAGCCTGATCATGGGCAGCAGTTTACAGGTCAGAACTACCCTGGTCAGCAAGGAGGCCCACAAGGACAACCTCATCAAGGAAAACCTTCGGTCTCTAGTGGTCCGACGTTTACTTATCTTGGGCAACCTTCAGGAAACTCGGGACAACCCAACGCCCAACAAGGTCAACCAGGTACCCAACAAGGCTACCCTTCGGGGCAGCCCTACGGGAATCAGGGACAACCTCATGGGCAACAAGGTCAACCCGTAAACCAGCAAGGAAACCCTTCTGGGCAAGGAGGCCCGCCTTACATGCAGCAAGGCCAGCCTACCACCCAGCAACCCTCTGGTCACCAGGGACAAACCTCGGTTGCGCAAGGGCCACCCCTCACCCAGCAAGCTAGACCTTCTGGGCGAGCAAGGCCGCCCCCAATCCAACCAGTACGACCTTCTGGCCAGACGGCTCTAAATGCAGGCGGGTATCAA
Organism: Pinus taeda; assembly: GCA_000404065.3. Lineage (NCBI taxonomy): Eukaryota > Viridiplantae > Streptophyta > Pinopsida > Pinales > Pinaceae > Pinus > Pinus taeda. Next base: position 7,532 of record APFE030763357.1, on the reverse strand, counting down.
TCCCGACCTCCTCTCTCAGGTGGGTTCCAATCCTAGCATCCATATCAAGTTGGGTACCAATCTCGCCCTCTGTATTCAGGTGGGGCCCAATCCCAACCTCCTTACGTGGGCGGGTATCAATCCCAACCTCCGTACTCGGGCGGGTATCAATCCCAGCCTCCGTACTCTAGCGGGCATCAGGCCCAGCCTCCATATTCGGGTGGGTACCAATCCCAGCCCCAGCATTCTGGTGGATATCAATCCCATCAAATGCCTCCCAGTTCACAGGCTCAGTACGGATACTAACAGCCCCAGGGACAAAATTCTTACATCCCTTATCAGAATTACCAACAGCCGCAGGGTAATCCTCAACCGGATTATCAACAACCTGCTGGTCAATATGGTAACCAATGGGGCGCTGGGGGGCAGAACCAGCAACCTGGTTTCGGGAACAACCCCTACGGACAAAACCCTTATGGACAAAGCCCTTACGGACCAGGTCCATCAGGGCAAGGACAATGGGGGCAACCTGGAGCTGGGTGGAATTCTGGTTCCACCTCATATCCGCCGCAAATATCGTTTAATCC
>APFE030763355.1:48112-120306 GCA_000404065.3 Pinus taeda | reverse complement strand
TCATCTACATACAATAACAATATAATATAGCTGCCATCATTTTTCCTTTTGAGATAAACACAATGGTCAGAGTGACATTTAGTATAACCTTGTTTAGACATAAACCTGTCAAATTTTAGATACCAATACCTTGGAGCCTGTTTTAAGCCATACAACCTCTTCTTCAACTTGCACACTAGTTTCTCCTTCCCTTTTACCTCATATCCTTGTGGCTGCTGCATATATATCTCTTCCTCCAAATCCCCATGGAGAAAGGTTGTCTTTACATCTAACTACTCAAGATACAAATCTTCAACTGCTACTAGACTTAAAATAGTTCTGATTGAAGTCATTTTAACAACAGGAGAAAATATTTCATCAAAATCAATACCTTTCTTCTCTGCAAACCCCTTCACCACAAGTCTAGATTTGTACCTCTGTTTTCCTCAATATTCTTCCTTCAGCTTGTAAACCCGTTTATTCTTCAATGTAGTTTTTCCTACAGGCAACCTGACTAAGTCCCAAGTCTAGTTATGCATTAAGGAGTCCATCTCTTCTTCCATGGCTACCTCCCACTTCTTCCTGCTTTAAACCTACATTGCTTCGTCTTAACATTCAGGTTCACCAAAATCAGTCAACAATAAATAATATAATGAAGGAGAGTATCGTTCAGGGGGTCCACTTATCTTGGTAGATCTTCTAACACCACTTTCAGGTGTTTGAGGTGCATGTTGCTGTTGTGGTGGTTGTTGTTGTTGTGGTTGTTGATTATTATTATTTTCAGGCACCTTTACTTTTTCAGTGATTTCATCAAGAACTACATATTCCTTATTTTCTTTTCCTGTTTCTTTTCCTGCAACCAATTCTTATACAAGACCTTTTCATTGAATATTACATCTTTGCTCCTAATGATTTTGTGATTTTCGTAATCATATAAGCGATAAAAAAAATCATTAACACCATATCCAATAAAGGTACATTTCTTTGACTTTGCCTCAAGCTTTGTCTATTCTCTTTATCAATATGGATAAAGGCCTCACAACCAAAAGGCTCTAAAAAGGAGTAGTTTACCTTTTTACCTGTCCATGATTCCTCTAGAACACCACCATCCAAGGAACTTGAAGGCCCTCTGTTTATTAGATAAATAGCAGTATCTACAGCATTTACCCAAAACTGTAAAGGCAATCCTGCATGCAATCTCATGCACCTTGCACGCTCCATGATTGTTCTGTTCATCCTTTCTGACACACCATTGTCTTGTGGTGTTCTTGGAACTATCTTCTCTCTGCGAATTCCATGCTCTAAACAGTACCTATCAAACTCTTTGCTACAATATTCACCTCCATTGTCTAATCTAAGACACTTCAATTTATTTCCTGTCTCAATCTCAACCAAAGCTTTCCATTTCTTGAAAGTATCAAATACATCAGATTTATTCTTAATATAATAAATCCAAGTTTTCTAGTTGCATCATCAGTAAAAGTAACATAATAACGAGAGCCACTGAGAGATGATACCTGAGAAAGTTCCCATACATCTATATGCACAAGCTCTAATTTTTTGCTCTTCATTTCTTTCCCAACTCTGAGAAATCTGACTCTCTTCTGTTTTCCATAAATGAAATTCTCACAGAAGTCCAAATCAACATTCTTCAAACCCGACAACAAATTCCTTGAGTGAAGAATCTTCATCCCCCTTTCACTCATGTGTCCGAGCCTATGATGTCGTAATGCTGCATCTGCTCCTTTGGAAGTTAAAGCATTAACAAAGTTAGAAATACCATTGCATAAATACAATGTACCAAACTTTTCGCCTTTTGCTATTACCAGGGATCCTTTAGTGACCTTCCAAGATTTATCTGTGAAAGTTTCACACAACCTTCATTGCCTAACTACCCTGTTGAAATCCGATTTTTCTTTAGATCTGGAACATGCCTTACCTCCTTTAGTAGCCATTGGTTTCCATTCTGCTGTTTTACAAGAACCTTACCCATTCCAACAATTTTACAGGGTCTATCATCACCCAAATGAACTTGTCCAAAATCTCCTTGAACAAACTCATGAAAGTATTTCTTATCAGGTGTGGCATGGAATGAGGCCCCTGAATCTACCACCTAGGAATCAATAATATTTTCGAAAGAAAGAATCAAAGCATCTTGTAACACCTCACCTGTCACATTTTCTTCATGATTGTTTTCTTACTATGCATCTCCTTCTTTTCCCTTCCGAGATCTACAATCTTTCTTTAAGTGTCCTTTCTTTCCGCATTTCTAGCACACTATCCCCAATCTGGACTTGGATCTTCCTTTCCTTGATCTACTATGATATCTTGATCTCTTTCCTCTTTTCATTTTTCTTCCCCTAGACTCTGCACTCAAAGCATTACCTGATGTCTCACCGGAGCTTTTCCATCGCATTTCCTCACTAAGAATAGCACCGACAACATCATCAAACTTTAAAGTACTAGATCCAGAAACAGAGTTACTAATGGCCATTACTAAACCATTCCAACTTTCTGGTAATGAGCACAAGAATAACAGAGCTCTAATTTCATCATCAAAGTTTACCCCTACAAAACATAACTAACTTGTAATGGTATTAAAATAATTTAAATGGTTTGCAACAGATCCACCTTCCGACATCTTCATATTAAATAAGCGTTTCATAAGAAATACCTTGTTTGAGGCCAAGGGTTTTTCATATAGTTTCTCCAACACCTTAATCAAACCCTTTGTCATTGTTTCCTTCGAAATGTTGAAGGTGACTGACGCTGTGAGGCACAACCATACTGTTCCAAGTGCCTTTCTATCGAAAAGGTTCCATTCTTCATCTATCATACCCGTCAGCATCTTTGTTTTTCCGCCCAATGGTAGGTATAGATCTTTCTGATACAGATAATCTTCCATCTGCATCTTCCACAACGAGAATTTTTGGCCGTTAAATTTATCGACCCTAAACTTACCATCTTTCGCCATTGCTCCCACTCAAATGAGGAACCCTACTTTCCTGTGAGTTTATCAGCCAAATAGATCTTCAGCTCTGATACCAGTTGTTAGAAAATTATATATTACAGAGCAATGGAACACATAAAATATTGCAGAAATATAAACACAAAAAACACATAAAACAAGAGAGACACAGATATACGTGGTTCACCCTGTTTGGGCTACATCCACCTCAAACAGCCAGTCCTTCCTTTTTATTATCCAACAAAATGAAGAGACACAACTTACAACAGATCCGTTGTAATATCCTCTGTTTTTTCTCACAGTCTCGCTTCTCTGCTTCTCACTCAGAGAATACACATCTATTACACAGCCTCAAATACATTGCCCTCATACAAAGAGAGGGTTTGCATTCTAGGGCAAAAAACCCTAAACTAAACATAAGTTCTACCGTCAGATCATCAGCCGAATGAACGGCCCAAATTGACTAGAAATTAGTATACTTTTACAAGGAAATTTTACATCTATTTTTAGCTTCAGAGGCGCTGCCCCTACACCCCCGTCAGGGGACCACTGGCCCCCGGACCCCCCAGCCGGGGGGGATCGGCCCCCCTGAACCCACGCGAGGGGGACAAGCCCCCCCCGCACCCCTCCCGTGTGGAGGGGTGTACAAACTTCCTGGGGTATACATCTGGCTGAAACAAAGACCTCTAAACAATCATGCTCCATACTCAACAAAACACCTACAAGAACTTTGTTGTGGAATATTATCAAAACTAATAGAAGGATATGAAACAGTGTACAGTGAGAACCTTTAGAAACATGGCCACTAAAACTTCCAACATTGTTTGTAGGAAGAGAAAATTATGTTTCTTTTTTCCAATCATGTATGTTAGTATATTACAATTTAATGAATATGTTTTCCTATTATCATATATGGTTTCATACTTTAACAAAACATTCGCCAAGACTTCACTTTTTATTATTCAGTGAAATATTTGCCAAGATCTTACAAGATTTTATAATTCAGTGATAGATTCACCATGACTTTACAAGATAATATAATCTGGTGAGAGATTCGCCAAAAAATTATATATACATATTATATTATTGATAAAATCGCCTCCCATTTTTCCTATGTATCATGGAGATTAGCCCATTTATTATACATATAAATTTAGGGTGGTTCTTAAAATTTTCCCTGTTTGGAAGGTTGGGTTAGCTCATCATCAATTTGAATCGGAAAAAGATTGAATTGCAAAAAACGAAAAACATGGAACTAATGGTCTCATAGACTGTTTTTAATCTCGCGGACCTTAAAATATCATTTCATTTCATTAATTAGACAACTATTTTAACCAGTAATAATAATAATTTAGAAAAAATTAATAATTGTTAAAGAATAAAAAAAAATTAACATACAAATTTTTACAATTAACATTATGATGTTGCGATATTCTTTCCCCTGTTCTAGGCGAACACTTCACTCATTTTTAACGACAAAAAACTTAAATTAATCTTAGGAAAAACAAAATTAATATTAGGTAACATTAATGTAAAAACGTTAAACACCTCACAACATCTTAATAAAATGATTGTTATAATTTTACTTGAGAATAATAATAATTATTTTATTTTTTAAATGTTATTCTAATTACTTTAAATAGTGTTAATAATAACTATGAAAGAAAGAAGAAATAAATTATTTTAACCTCCACGAGGCTAAAGATAGCCTACGGGACAGATTACTTCTTTATTTGCTTGATGTATTCGGCCTTTTTTTTTGTGAAGCTTCGAAATAAACGCTCCTAGCTTCTCGACAAACCCCTCGCTAAATCGATTATTCCAAGAGCTAGCTGTCAGCGTATCTACATAATTTTCCCCGTTGTCTTTGAAGGCCTCACATTCTAAAGTGAAATGTTTTTTTGTTTCCACTTTTCCGGAAGAACAAAAAATGCATACTCTTTCCTCCCACACTTTTTTTGGCCTTTTCCAACGCCCTGTTTCACAATTCACAACTAAGTTGATGAGAATTAGTCCTTAACTGAGCAATAAGAATTTTGGCTCTCTAAGAGATATTGGCCTCTATGTATGCTTTTGGTTGATGACTATGAGTGGGATTAAACACTTCCATATAGTACTTTTTCTTTCTTCCTAGCTTGTTGATGAGGATTAGTCCTTAATTGAGCAATAAGAATTTTGGCTCTCTAAGAGATATTGGCCTCTATGTATGCTTTTGGTTGATGACTATGAGTGGGATTAAACACTTCAATATAGTACTTTTTCTTTCTTCTTAGCTCCTTATCCCAAGTACGCTTGTGGAACTTATCCATAACAAAAGCTTTTGTCTCTTTGTTGTTTATGGGACACATGTTCAAGCAAATACCACATTTACCAAACCATTTGTTATTTTGCTGCATCCAAGTTTTTGTTGCTCTTGCACAATCTATCATTAAAGACAATCTTAGGCCATCTACCCTCTTCCATTTGCTCATTTTTTCTAAATAACTTATGACTCGCACCATAGCAATTGCTTCAATAGGAGCAGACTCTGTTTCACTTAACAAGATATCATAAGGAACTGCACTTTTAATCTTAAATTTGTTTGTAATCAATCACTTCTGAATTTTTTCAATTTGTCTCCACTGCATGTTGGATGTACTACGGGCCCATAGTTCACAACCATAAAGAATCACTGAAATCACTAGAAGCCCAAAAAGAGTTTGAGTGGTTTTCCAGTCCCATAACTCTGTCTCTCTACACCTATTTTGAAAAACATAAAATGCTTTCCAATCCCCCAAAGTTCTTTTCTTTCTACAACCATTCCAACTTAGATTTTTGTTGAAGTAAATTCAGAGGTATTTGTAATCCGCAACTTCTTCCAGAATGTTGCCTTCAAAGTAGAACTTATGCTTGTTATGTTTTCTTTTCTTTTTGTTTTGCTGATATTGACTTGCATTCCACACTTCTACAAAAATGCTCAAGGGATAGTAAGTGCTCTTGCAAACCAAGAGCCGATTTAACAATCAGAATAAGGTCATCTGCATACAAAAGAAGCCTTATAACAAACTTGCCCAAATAGAAACCATCACCCCCTCCTCAAGCTTGTCGATATATAAACCAAAAAGGGTAGGAGACAGTGGACAACCTTGCTTGACCCCGATATCGCTTCTAAAACTTTCAGAAATTCTTGTTGAAGTTCTAATTTTGACTTTAACCTCTTCATACAGCCTATGCACAACTGCTCTCAAATGTTTAGGAACCCCAAGTTCCTCCATTCTATGCCAAAGATTATCCTTAGGAACCGAGTCAAATGCTTTTATGAAATCAACAAAGCAACAAAAGACTTCTTCCTTTTTCTCCCAAACTTTTTCAATGATGTGCCTTAAAGTTATACAATTATTAACTGTGGAATGTTTAGGTCTAAAACCTGCTTTCCCTTTAGCACACTTATCTCTTTCTTATGCCCATTTGCTAATATTGTTTTCTAGCATGCTTCCAAATACCTTTGCAAACAAAGGGTTTATCATGATAGTCCTATAATTGGAGGGATTATTGACGTCACCGCTCTTGAAAAGAGGTATTTCCAAACTAGTTGTCCAATCTGTGGGGAGCCCTTGTTGTATGATGTTGTTGAAGATTTTTGTAATGTGAGGTGCAAGAATCTTTAAGCCCCACTTTAGATATTTTGCTTGGAGTTCAGCTAGGTCTTTTGCTTTTCTAACACCCAACTTCTTGATACCCATCTCTACTTCTTGTACCGTGAAGAGTTCAATATTAGTGTTGACCAGGGGGGAAGGTCAACCTTGGAAACCTGCTCATAGAGTTGTCTTGCATGGTCAAACCATTTAGAAGTTGTAATATTATTTCCAATTTGTATCTTTTTCGGTTGGAGCTCCTTCCAAAATAATTTGGGATTATTTTTCCCAAGGAAGATTAGTTCGTCCCTCCTTAAAACCATGAAATCGACCTTTTTCTTGCTTAATAACGGCTTGTAAGCTTTGAGTTTTATGTTATCCTTGTTTGACTCTTTCCACATTCTCCTTGCCTTTTTGCATTCCTCGTCAAACCAAGCATTAACCAAAAAAAAAAAAAAATTGTTTCAGACTTCTTAATTTTTCTTTTCAAGTGCGCATTGAATTAAATGTGTTAATTCATGACTATGAAGGCTGTGAATTGTAATTTTCTCCTTCTCAAAGAGCCTCTCTAGGGTCATTTTGAAGGTATTACAATTTTTTGGGGTCAAAAGAATTCTGCCCCGTGGGAGATTTTGTTGGACATGCTAAATTTTTTACTCTAATTGTTTCTTTCCAATCAAAGAGAAACATAAATAAATTGGTTTGTGATCTGATTTCAAGTCCCACAGTTGATCTCCAATCAAAACTTCCTCCATTTTCTCACACAAACCATGCGAGCAAATTACATAATCTACCACACTTGCTGCATTGTAAGTATTGCAAGTGAAATTACCAGACTTTACCCATCTAGTCAAGCCATTACAAATGACTAAATCAAAGGCCCCACATAGAGTAAGCAATTGTTCACCAAAGAGATTGTTGCCCTTGTCCTTTGAAATTCTTTCCCATTGATGATTACATTCTTTTGTAAGCCAAATAGGGTCACAATCATCTTTACAACAAAGAATGCTAGCTTGCTCACTTGCATTCCTAGCATTGAAATCACCCACTATAAGGACTTCACCTAACTGCGAATATGTTGCAATATCCGCTTTTAAGGCTGCAAATGGATCTTTGTGGTCAAGCCCTCTACCTTTGTAGATTTTTGAAACCTGCGGCGCAAAATAACATGCTGCAATTATGATGTGGTTTTCATTTTCTAATATTTTAAACCAAATGAATTGCGTATTTGAGTCTTCTTTTTCTAACTGAATGAGACAACCTTTTTTCCCCCTTACTAAAACCATGATACCCTCGTGCCCTTTGCCATTCCTTGCTGCCTTGTTCCACACTACCATCTTCCAGTGTTCTTCAAACAGAGGTGTCTTGCACCCTTCATGCTCATGTTTTTCTATGAGGCAAATTATGTCTCTATCTCTTCCACAATAGGCCCTAATGCAGGTCCTCGTCTCCATGGGTAACCTCTGCAGTTCTAACAAACTAATCTTAAGGAAACCTGGGTATGACTTGATTGCTATTTATTTTGACATGCAAGACTCACATTTGAGTCTTTGTCTTTGCTTTTCCATATTGACCTTGCTTTCTGATTTCCCGTTGAAGAGTTTGTTGCTTTTTCTTTATTACCATCTTGCCGCTCTGTTTTGGAAGGAGGTCCAAATCGCACTATCACATATTTGCCTTTATAAATCCATGCTCTCTTGCCTTCATCTCTTGATGCCCCAACCTTTAAATTCCCTCCCTTCTTTCCTACTGTTGTTTTACAGTTAAATCTTCTTCTAGGGAAAAACGAGAACCTCTCAAGAGATGTTTCTTGCTTAGAATGATATATTTATCACACAAGCTAGGGATAATGACTTTTGTGGGCCTGGCTCTCTCCCCATTAAACTTACCCACCCTCCATGCTTGGCATATTTGTCCTTGCATAGCAACTTGTCTTTCAAGAAGTCTCTTGCAAGGTTAAGAGTACATTCATTTTCCCATAGTCTTTCACCCCTTTAATAATTATGTTTGCTGCCCTATTTTGTCTTTCCTTGCCTTCACTATCTTGCATGTTGTCAACCTGAATATTTGTTTCTTCTTCCTTATTAGCATAATTGCTAATAACTTGAGCCCAAATTTTGGAAACTTTGGTGGAATCTCCTTCCGTTTATTCTCTTGCATTCTTTTCATGATTGTTTATTTAGGCAATCATTTTCCCTTTATCCTGGGATGATTTCACATTCACCACCTCTGTACTTTCCACTACAGATTTCTTTATGTTTTGCCCATCCGCCTTCATGTGTTGCCATTCTGTCTTCCCTATCACGAGAGCTTCTTGTAGCAATGCCACTTGTTCTTTAAAAACTTTATTGCTTTCTGCTAAAGCCTTGTTCTCAACTGTTATTATATGAATTTTATGATCTCTTTCCTGCCCTTTAGCTTCTAAAACTTCCAACCTTTGTTTTGCATTTAACAATTCTTTCACATAAAGATCAGATGACCAGGTGAGAGGTTTGGATGTGGGACTATATAAGGTAGAATCATCAATGACTTTTCCTCTGGACTTCTTGTTGCCACATGCTTGTAGAGGAGACTTGTTTGAGTGCTTTTTGCGAAGAGCTCGAGTACTTTTCTTTTTAGACAGTTTTTTCCTTGTTTGCTTCCATTTTAAATGGGTTATTCTTCGTTTTAAAATGCCCCAATATTGTTTGGCATTGACCAAAACCCACTTCCCAGCTTTGGCGGATGAGGCAATTTTCACTTATCCTAAATCATTTGTCTCCACATGTTCTGAAATTTCTTGTTCCTTTGTCATGTTTGAATGCGTTTGTCGTCCAACCTGTTTCGAGAAATACGTAGGTATATAAAATGCCAAGATTACTTCACACTGCTCTCTGCTGTTTAGGTTATCGCTGCTCCTTGCTTGCTGCTCGATACTTCTGCTGCATAAAAGCTCCCTGCTCTCACATTACTCATTGTTCACTACTTGCTGCTCTCACTACTAACCACATTGTTCACACTGCTTTGCTCACACTGCTCGGACAACTATACTGATAGTACTGCTTGAAAGGGATCAAATTATTCTAGAAACACCTCAATGACTCGCACGATAGCAATTGATTCAATAGGACCAGTCCTTGTTTCACTTAACAGTATAGCATAAGGAACTGCACTTTTAATCTTGAATTTGTTTGTAATCAAATGTTTTTGAATTTTCTCAATTTGTCTCCACTGCATGTCGGATGTACTGTTGGTCCATAGTTCACAACCATAGAGAATCACCAGAATCACTAGAAGTCCAAAAAGAGTTTGAGTAGTTTTCCAGTCCCATAACTCTGCCTCTCTATACCTATTTTGAAAAGCATAAAATGCTTTCCAACCACCCAAAGTTCTTTTCTTTCTACAACCATTCCAACTTAGATTTTTGTTAAAGTCAATTCTCAGATATTTGTAATCCGCAACTTCTTGGAAAATGTTGCCTTCAAAGTAGAACTTCGGTTATGTTTTATTTTCTTAAAAAAAGCCACTACTTTAGTTTTGTTTGACTTGCATCCCCACACTTCTACAAAAATGCTAAAAGATATAGTAAGTGCTCTTGCAAACCAAGAGTTGATTTAGCAAGCAGAATAAGATAATCTAATGTTACTTCTAATTTATAATATTTTTCGCACATTATTTTATAAACAACTTCAAAATTAAACATTTTTAAATTTTCAAGATTTATGGGACTGCAATCTTTTTTAATATTTTTTTTTTTTGTTTATAAAAAAACAATGATCTTTGCTCTTTTCACTCTGTTAAAAATATAATGCCATGTTTTCACTATATCAAAAAAATAAAAAACAATACTATATTTTCACGAGATTAAAAAATAATAGGATGAGAAATATGGTCCTGGAATCCTTTGGATGCTGTGCATGTTGGGTAAGGAGGTAGGGGAACCTGGTTTAGGGTTTTTTTGATTTCTTCTGAGCTGGGAACTGCAAATGACATTTAACATTTAAAACTGGCAAGCCCAAAGACTCGACCAGATCACAAAAATGAGAAAGTGTGGAAGAGTTTCTGGATCCGGCGCAGTGAATGCCCTAAAAAACACTTGTTTACGCAGGAATAGTATTTACATGCTCCACCCATCTTCAATAGCATGTTCACAGGAGTTGTTATGCTCAAATGTATCATGCAAAAATGATGATGTGTTCAAATCAGAAGTAAAGCAAAAGCCTGCCATTGCAAAATCACCAACAAGAGAGAACGTGATCCAAGAACTGTTAAAAAGACAGAATGAAGCTACAATCGCCCTTAACTACTTCTATTGGGTTGAGCGTGCAATGGGTTTTGCGCACAGTATTGAATCCTATTGTGTTATTATCCATATTCTTGTTAGGGCTAAGAGATTTGCCAAGGCTCGGTCTCTGCTGGAATTTGTTATCGCCGCCGAGGGAAATCCTGGAGCCCTGGTGGTTTTTGATAACGTAATGAAGACTTATAAATTGTGTAATTCGGTTGATGATGTGTTTGATTTATTGCTAATAACTTATGGAAGCTCTGGATTGGTTAGAGATGGTGTTCAGAGCTTTAGGCAGATGGTTATCCATGGAATTGTGACCGGTACCTTTTCCAGGAATGTGCTTTTGAATGCTCTTGCGAGGTCTGAGTGGATGTCATTGACTGGTGAGATTTACAGAGAGATGAAGGACAAAGGGATGGCCTTGGACTGCTATAGTTATAATATAATGATTTTTTGTTGTTTTAAGGATGGAAAACCTGGAGATGCTGCGGTGGTTTTTGATGAGATGCTGGCTGATGGATATGTGCCTGATGTTGTCTGTTATGGGACTTTGATTCATGGGTTCTGTAGGGCAGGGGATATGCAAAAGGCACGTGGGTTGTTGAATGAAATGGCGAATTTGGGCCTCGTTCCAAATGATATCATTTACACTTCACTCATAGACGGGTATGTAAAACAGGGCAATGTAAGGGAGGCTCTAAGGCTGAGAGATGATATGGCGCGCAATGGTGTCTCAATGAATGTGGTGAGTTATACTAGTCTTATACACGGTCTCTGCACCGAGGGAAATTTAGAGGATGCTATGGAGATAGTGTCGGAGATGGTTGATAATGGAATTCAGCCTAATGAGGTCACTTATACGGTTCTCATACGGGGATGGTTTAGAAAAGGAAATACAAAAGAGGCCTTGGGTTTGTACGGGGAAATGCTTAAGAGAGGTCTCGTTCCAAATGCTTATACGGTCAATGCGGTGATAGAGGGGCTTTGGAATGAAGGTATGCTCGCGGAAACAAAAAAAATTGTTTCGGAAGCAGTGCAGAAGGGTTTAGCCAATGTGTTTACTTATAATATTCTCATGTCTGGTCATTGCAAGGATGGCAAGGTAAATGAAGCTTGCAATCTATGGGATGATATGGTTAGCAGGGGAGTGAAGCCAAATGTTGTTTCGTACAATAATTTAATCTATGGATACTGCAACAATGGAGATATAGAAGCCGCGTCTGCGCTTTTCACGAAAATGGTTGAACAAGGCATTCAGCCCAATGTTTACACCTACACAAACATCATTGATGGGCTTTTTAAAAGAGGAAATGTGAACAGGGCTTTTGAGCTGCACAATGAAATGGTTAAGAGGGGCATTATGGCCACTATTTTTACATACAACACGCTCATAGATGGGCTTTGCAAGTACGGCCGAACACAGGAGGCAGTCAATCTATTCAATGAGTTTTTAGAAAAGGGCTTTGCTCCTATGTGCATGACATATAACAGTTTGATTTTTGGATATTGCAAAGGAGGCGACTTTGTATCAGCCTTGAAACTTTACAAACAAATGATGGAAATAAATATTTCACCCAATGTTGTTACATATACTATTTTGATTGATGCATACTGTAAGCAAGGCTGCACTGATATAGCTTTGAAGCTGTATCATGAAATGAAAAACAAGGGTCTTTTAGCAGATGCTGTTGTCTATGGTAGTCTTATTGGTGGATTATGCAGGGCAAGAAATTTACAATCTGCAAAGGAGATTTTTAAAGAAATGATTGCAAATGGTGTTGCTCCTAATACAATAATTTACAATAACTTGATTGGTGGTTATAGGGATGAAGGCAATATGCAAGCAGCTTTTGCGTTGCACGCCGAAATGAATGAAAAAGGGGTTTCATCAAATGTTGCGACATACACTACTCTTATCGATGGGCTGTGGAAAGAGGGCAACGCTGATCAGGCTTTTGATCTATATGAAAAGATGTTAGCCAAGGGTCTTGTGCCTGACATTGTCACATATGGTGTACTTGTCAATGGATTTTGCAAGGCAGGGAAATTGGAAGAGGCCAACCAGTTCCTAAGTATAATGCTTGAAAAGGGTTTAGATCCTAATGTCGTTATCTATAATACCCTGATTGGTGGACACTTCAGGGAGGGCAATTTGCAAGAAGCATTTAGACTCCACGCTGAAATGATTGACAAGGGTCTGATGCCTGATGATGTGACTTACCACACTCTAGTTGATGGTAATGTGGAGAAAAGCAATTCACAAACAAGAGTTTAGCATGCTGCATCGTCAAACATTGGAGTGTTTAAGTCTCCCTGATTCTTCCATTACAATAGACTGGCCAAAGATATGAATGGCGTTTCTACTGCCTTCACTAAGCTGTCAAATTATGGTTCGCTATGATTGATTTGGTAAGGTATGACCATATCTGAATATTCCTTCAACTACATCTCTTTATGTTTTAGTTTTTAATAAATAGTCCATTTTTTATGCATTTTATGATTATGCATTTGCATTACCCATGGAGGACATGATTAGCTTCTGCTTCTCTCTTTGTTTCCAGCAGAGACACTTCAGATGTTGTTTTATCGTTTAGGGAAGTTTACATAGTTCAGTAACTTGTTTCGAGAGTTGCCATACATCTTTATCTGCATAAATGATACCTCTGTCAACGAGTGCTTTCGACATTCTGTCTGAAAGCAGTGTGCCTTGCTTACTTGGCTGCCATGCCATCTGTTCGAGCAAATTGTTTTCGTCTTTTTATTTTTTTAATATATTTTTTCTCTCTTTCTGAATGTTAGAAACTTTAGATCAAAGACTGCCTTCACCAGCCTTCTGTAAATTGGGATATCTGCCATCCAATCAGTCTACCGATCATGGATTCTTCTGGGTAAATTCCTGGGGGTACTCGTGCCCTAGTGTTTTGCAGCCAGGCTCCTTTGGCCCCAGACCTCCTCTAGATGACATCACCAGACCATGCGGTTACCCTTTCATAGTGGCAGAGGACTTGGTTGGAGAGCTTACTTCTTTGCCCCCTCATGTGACCTCATCATGTATCTCTGGCATGCCTTGACCTGTCACCTAATCTCTATTTTGTACTGTATTCCTTGTAGTTTTTACATAGTTTCTATGTACCTTGTACCTCTTCCTTTAGCAAGCTGCTTAGATCTGCTTTTTATAGAGCTGCCTTTGCATTCCCACTTTGTATCTACACTGGATATACATTTCTTAATCCCTTTGACCTACGTTTGCGGTTCTTTGTCTCATATTAATAAAATTTATCTTGTATTATCTAGTGTTGAAAATATCGGTATCGGCAAAATATCGGCGAGGGTCCAGAAAACATCTTATCGGCAATATCGGCAAAATATCGGCGAATATCGGCAAGCATAAAAAATGCATAATATTTTCATTTTTTTTTTCTTCAGATTTTTAAACATATAAAGCAATAACAACATGAACTAAACACATTGGCACATAAATATAAAGAAAGCACTGATATATATGATGTCAAATAGAAATGATACATCAAACTTCAAAGGTGATACCAAATCCTGCTGATCCCTGATAATTGTCCAATAAAGGGCTCAAATAAAATAGCATCACATATCCTGCTGATCCTTGATAATTGTCGAATCAAGGACTCAAACAAAATAACATCACATATATAAAACTTTAAAAGTATTTCATCATCATGAGTTATAAACTTATATGTAGCAAAACAAATAAAACTAGCAGCTATTTATCTGAGACCAATGGCCTCTCCCTAGCAGCTTTCTTTCTGTCTTGTTCAACAATTGCTTCAAGAGCTTTTTGTATAACCTCCACACTAGAAACTATACAAGGCATTACATTTGCATCATATGCAGGGAGTCTAGCCAGATGGTATTTCAATCGTGTAACCCCTCCTGACATCTTAGTCCCACACAATTTGCATGATATATATGCCTGATTTGCCCCATCAACAGCCTCCCCATACTCCCAAAATGGGTCCAAGGCTTTTGGCATATTTGACATTTGTAGTGAATTAATTCAAACTTAGGGCACAAAAAAAACAAAAAATTGGCATTAAACCCCCCAACGCAAAAAATAATAAGTAATAACCACCTCATTTAAAAAAAAAATACTACATTATTTGCATTTTGCAATGTGAATGAAAAATGGCAATAAGAGGGTGCATAAGAAAGTTGAAAAAAAAATGAAGCTTGCTCTCCAAATATGGAGAAAACCCTTGCATTCACTCATGGGCATGAGAATCATAGCAAATGGAAAAAAAACAAAGAAACAAAATGTTGGTAGGCAAAGAGGCAAGCAAGCATAACCCTAAATCTATGAAAAAATCATTAACATAGGGGTTTTTAAGAACATACATGTTAATGGGAGAAATGAAGTTTGTCTCACTGTTTTTCAATTTTTGATCCACAAAAAAATCTTAGTTGGTGGTGATAATTGTTGTTTGATCCTCAATCCCTCCTTGACAACCACCACAAAACTCTTCCCCTTCCTTCTACAACATTCAGAAATAGAAATGAAGAAAAAAAATGATTTTCCCTTTTTCTAGCCACGACATGACATGCTCGACGATATCTTCTATCGTCTCGCGATATTTTTCCGAGATATCGGTGATATCTCGGAAATATCGCGATATTTTCGGGAGCCAAAATATTGCGATATTTTCTCAACGATATTTTGGCTCACCGAAAATATCGCGATATTTTCGATTATCGGCGATATCTCGCCGATATTATCATCACTGGTATTATCTATCTTACATGTTGTGCAAGCATGAAGGAGCAAATGTGAGTTTGAATAGTTATTTATTGAAATTGTCTTGCAATATTTATGTGCAACCTTCACAAGGGCCTACTACGTTTCAATGTCAGTTTCCTAGTTCTTTTTGAAGATAATGATTGTTTGTCTCAAAAAAGGCCTACGGAAAGCCTGTAAGATTTGTTATAATATTGCTGCCATTGTTGTCTAATCATTTCAAGATAATTAAGTGGGCCTTGATAATTTTCAGTTATACATTTTCCCATTGTTTAGAATAGTTGGAGTTCTGGGCAAGACACCAAATAAAAACTGTAAATAGTCAGCTGCAAGTGTTGGATTCTACTTGTGTATTACTTATTATCATAGGGCAAAAGTTGGTGCACTAATGATCTTACTTGTTTTCTCCTTGGAGGACTTGTGAAAGCTAACTCATGTAGAAAAGGATATTGTTGCCAGTGCCACAGATCTTTAGACATGCATCCTTAAATTGTAGTTCGAATAGGGAAATGAGTAAAGAAGGAAAACAATTTAGTTATACATTGACCAAGAAAGCATATAACTGATTGAAATCTGAATTCAAACACACAAGTAGCAACACAAGATTTACGTGGTAAAACCTTGACAGGGTGTCAAGGAAACATCCACAGGGCAAGGGATTGGAATCTCTATTCAATCAATAATGATTCTCCATTATTACATTTTTTCGGGCATTCACTAGTTTTAAACTTTTATACGAGCCTCCTCCGTTACATAACTGCTGTTTCGGTATAAAACTAACTAGTAGTAACAAATACAATTATTACTCATATTTACATAATTCGTTGTCAAACTTCCAACAAACTCCACCTTGACAACAATTTTCCTAATCCCTTGCCCATGCCCGTTCATCATCTTTTCTGCAAGCCAAGAGAAGCTAAACACCATCATAGCTTCCCTACTGTAACTGGCTTTGTGAATATGTTTGCACAATTCTCTCGTGTATGGACCTTTTTAAGAGCTACTTTTCCGCCATCGATCACATGTTTCAGAAAATGATACCTTACATCAATGTGCTTGGTTATGCTGTGATAAGCAGGATTTGTAGCCAAGTGAATAGCACTTTGACTGTCTCAAAGTACATTCACTTTCTCCTGTGTTCGTCCAATCTCATCAAGCAGACTCTTTAATCAGATTGCTTCTTTACTGGCATCTGAAATAGCTATATATTCTGCTTCGGTAGTGGACAATGCAACTGTTTCTTGAAGCTTTGACATCTAACTAATTGCTCCACCTGCAAGAGTAAAGACATAACCTGTAGTAGATCTTCTTTTGTCCAAATCACCTGCATAATCAGCATCTACATATCCGCAGACTGATCCTTCACTACCACTAAAGATGATGCAATGGTCACTTGTGCCTCTTAGGTATCAGAGCACCCATTTCACTGCTTGCCAATGTTCTTCACCTGGATTTGCCATGAACCTGGTGACAACTCCAACTGCATGTGAAATGTCGGGTCTTGTAGATACCATCACATACATTAAGTTGCCTACAACATTTGCATATAGTGCATGAGACATATACTGCTTTTCTTCATCAGTTCTAGGACTCAAAATCGAAGAAAGCTTAAAATGGGAAGCTAATGGAACATTAACAGGTTTCACATTGTTCATTAAGAACTTTTCAAGTACTTTCTCCACATACTTTTGCTGTGATAACCAAAGCTTACCATTTTTCCTGTCTCTATGTATCTCCATGCCTAAGATGTGTTTTGCTGCTCCAAGATCCTTCATATCAAATGCCCTAGAGAGCTGAGCCTTTAACTTGTTGATCTCTTCCATGCTTTTGCTTGCAATAAGCATATCGTCAACATACAAAGCTAAGACAATGAATATGCCATTGAAACTTTTGAAGTATACACAATGATCATACTCACTTTTCATGAAGTTTTGGCTCACCATGAAGGAATCAAACTTCTTGTACCATTGTCTAGGAGACTGCCTCAGACCATACAATGATTTCCTGAGCTTGTAAACTAATCTTCTGCTGCGACCTTGTACAAAACCTTCTGGCTGTTCCATATATATCTCTTCATTCAAATCACCATGTAGAAAAGCTGTTTTAACATCTAACTGTTCTAATTCAAGATTAAGTAATGCAGTTAGTGCCAACACAATACAGATAGAAACAAGTTTTACAACTGGAGAAAAAATCTCATGAAAGTCTATACCTTCAACCTGAGAATACCCTTTTGCTACCAGTCTCGCCTTATACCTTTCGATACTTCCATCAACTTTTCGCTTCAGTTTGAAGACCCACTTGCATCCAACAACACTTCTCCCTTCAGGAAGTTCTACAAGATCCCAGGTATTGTTCTTGGCTAAGGAATCCATTTCTTGTTTCATAGCCGTTTTCCATTTTTCGCTATCTGTATCATCTACTGCTTCTTGATAACAAGAAGGTTCCCCATCTTTAGTAATCAAAGCAAAAGATGAAGCAGAATCTTCATACCTTTTGGGAGTTTTTCTTTCCCTTGTAGACCTTTTTAGAGTGACTGGTTGCTGAACTGGTTTAGAAACTTGAACTGGTTCAAAAGCTTCAATGGCTTCCTTTGTATCTTCAACACCTTTTTCTCCAGAAGTCTCTCCTTCCTTTTGACTGTCACCGAAAGGTCTAGCCTCCAACTGAACTCTTTGATTTGGCGATACGTGTTCTTGTTCAATTCTTTCAACATTTGATTTTAAAAGAGAAGATTCATCAAATATTACATCTCTACTAATGACTATCTTCCGCAATGTAGGATCCCACAACCTATATCCTTTCATTGCATAGTCATACCCAACAAAGACAACATTTCGATTTTGGATCTAATTTTGAACGCTGATTTTTAGGAATAAGAGAATAAGTATCACAGCCAAATATTCTCAAATGTGAATAATCACAAGACTGACCTGACCAAACTTCTTCAGGAATTTTACAATTAATTGCTACTGAAGGTGATCTATTAACTAAATAACAAGTAGTAGATACTGCTTCTGCCCACAACTCCTTTTGCAAGTTAGCATTGCTAATCATGCTTCTGGCTCTTTCCATAAGAGTCCGATTCATATGTTCAACAACACCGTTTTGCTGAGGAGTATAAACAACAGTTTTGTGTCTAATAATTCCCTCATCCTTACAGTATTGTTCAAATTCAATTGAAGTGAACTCACCACCATTGTCAGTTCTTAAACATTTAATAGATTTGCCTGTTCTTTTCTCTACCATTGCTTTAAATTGTTTAAAGACATTGAATACATCAGCTTTCCTTTTTAGCATATAGATCCAAACTTTACGGGAGAAATCATCAATAAAAGTTAAAAAATATAGAGCACCTCCATATGGTACAACAGGAGACGGTCCCCACAGATTAGAATGAATATAGTCTAAAATATCTTTACTATTATGATTTCTAGTTTTAAATCTCTGTTTACACTGTTTTCCATACACACAATGTTTACAGAAATCTAACTTCAAAGGTTTCAGATCGGGAAGAGATTTACGTTTCATCAGTATTTGAAGACCTTTCTCGCTCATGTGACCCAATCTCTGATGCCATAGATGAGTACCTGCTTCTTCCTTTTCTGACGCAACCGCTGCTTCACTGACCTGAGTACTTCCTTTTAACCTGTAAAGATTTCTGACCTTTTCTGCTTTCATAACCACTAGAGCTCCTTTAAAGACTTTCAACACGCCATTCTGACCTGTAAACTTATAACCATCTGAAACCAAAACTCCCAAAGAAATCAAATTTTTCTTCAAATCAGGTACATGTCTAACACTAGTTAATGTTCTAACTGTGTTATCATACATCTTAATTATGATATTTCCCATCCCAACAGTCTGACATGACACATTGTTACCCATAAACACAGGACTACCATTTACATTTTCATACGAAGTAAACCAATTTCTGTGTGGACACATGTGATGAGAAGCACCAGAGTCTAACAGCCAGCTTTCTAAACCCTGAGAGACATTACATTAGGTGAAGTTTCATCTATCATACATAATTCTTCAGCAGATAAAACTTCGTCTATCATACCTGAATCGACCTGATTCGCTTCCTTCTTCGGGTTATCGGATTCTTTTCGTTTCCAACAGTCTTTCTTCAAGTGTCCAATTTTATTGCAGTGCCAACATTTTGCCTTACACTTTTTTCCCTTCGATTTAGATCTGGAAGACCCCCTTGGTTTTTCTCTTCTTTCCTTTGAGCGTCCTCTAGCTACCATGGCTTCTGATGCAGTTGTTTCAGTTCTGGATTTCCTTCGTACCTAATCAGACAAGAGAGCTCCCACGACTAATTCAAACTTCAAAGAATCAGCAGTGCTCAAGCTGATTGAAGCTACGAAGTGATCCCATGATTCGGGCAGAGAACATAGCAAGGTTATGGCTTTATCTTCTTCCTGAATTTTAACTTCCATATTTGTTAATTGGCATATAAGTGTATTAAAAACATTGAAATGTTCTGCAACTTTTGAACCTTCTTTCATTCGAAGACTGTATAGCTGTCTTTTCAGATAAATTCTATTGGTTAACGACTTTGTCATATAGAGTTTTTTTTGTTTTTTTTTTTTTTTTTTTTTTTTTTTTTTTTTTTTTTTTTGGTTCAGTTTTTCCCATAGTCTTGAAGCTGTACCCTCTTCAATAATGTTGAAGAGAACCTCATCTGCCAGGCATAACCTGATGGTACTGAGAGCTCAGGCATCCAAGTACTCCCAGTCCGAATCAGTCATGGTTGCAGGTTTTTTCGTTGCCCCATCCAATGATTGCTCTTGCCTGTGAATTTCTCCACCTCGAATTTTGCATTTGACATCTTGGCCATTATTTTTTCTCCTAGGGTTTCAATCTTTCAACTTTATTTTTGGTTTCCTTTTCTTCAAAAAAAACTGAGCCCCCCTTTTAAAATAAGCAAATTCCTTTCTACAATTCTGAGCCTTTGTTTCTTTTAGTTTGTTTATTAAAAAAAAAAACAAACTTATTTCAGTTTTTTTCCTTGATTCTGTTAGAGAAACCCTTCAACATATTTTATTGAAAAATAAAACTTGTTCTTCTTTCCTTAATGAAATCCCGCTCTTCATCAATTTTGACAATTTTCTAAAAAGAAATTTCTATTGGTTTTTGAGCCCAAACCAAATATTCTGGGTAAACAAAATTGCTTTCAACAAAGATTATTTAAAAAAAAATTACTCGGATCTTCCACTCACGTGCAGATATGGTAGCACTTCTGGCTGCAACTGTGGAAGCAAACATGCCGAGGGTTTGGCAGCGTCCACACAGGTTTCTTCCTCATAGACAGATGGCTCAGGACGCAAAGATTTCGGTTGTCATGCAGAGGTCTTAGGTCACTTTTATTTTAGCATGCAACAATGGTCCACGCTCAGCGACATAGCTTCCTCTCTTTCACGCAGGCAGCAAACACAATGTCTCTTGCACACAAAGGCAGAGGTATTCAATGCAGGACTAGCACCACACATTGACAGCTTTGGCACGCTCCACGCTCAGCCATGCAAGCACCACACATTGACAGCTCTGGCACGCTCCACGCCAGGCAACAAACACAATGTCTCTTGCATTGGAGAAAAAAGGGGGCAACTGGATCAGTGCGTGGTTGAGTGTGGAGCGTGCCAGAGCTGTGTTAGTTGAATGTGACAGAGCGTGAATCTGCCTGTGGAGAAAAAAAATAGGGGGGCAACTGGATCAGTGCGTTGCTGAGTGTGCCAGAGCTGTCAATACGTGGCGCTGGTCCTGCGTTGAATACCTCTGCCTCTGCGTGCAAGAGACACTGTGTTTGCTGCCTGGTGTGGAGCGTGCCAGAGCTGTCAATGCCTGGTGCTGGTCCTGCGTTGAATACCTCTGCCTTTGTGTGCAAGAGACATTGTGTTTGCTGCTTGCGTGAAAGAGAGGAAGTTGCGTGGCTGAGCGTGGACCATTGTTGCATGTTAAAATAAAAGTGACTTGAGACCTCTGCATGACAACCGAAATCTCTGTGCCCTAAGCCATCTGTTTGTGAGGAAGAAACCTGTGTGGACGCTGCCAAACCCTCGGCGTGTTTGCTGCCACAGTTGCGCCCAGAAGTGCTGCTAGATCTGCGCGTGAAGGAACCTGTGTGGAAGATCGGGGTAATTTTTTTAAAAATAATCTTTGTTGAAGACAATTTTGTTTACCCAGAATATTTGGTTTAAGTTTGACAACGAATTATGTAAATATGAGTAATAATTGTATTAGTTACTACTAGTTAGTTTTATACCGAAACAACAGTTATGTAACGGAGGAGGCTCGTATAAAACTAGTGAATGCTCGAGAAAATGTAATAATGGAGAATCATTATTGATTGAATAGAGATTCCAATCCCTTGCCCCGTGGATGTTTCCTTGACACCTTGTCACGGTTTTACCACGTAAATCCTGTGTTGCTACTTGTGTGTTTGAATTCAGTTTTCAATCAATTATATGCTTTCTTGGTCAATGTATAACTAAATTGTTTTCCTTCTTTACTTATTTCCCTATTCGAACTACAAATGGTATCAAAGCGTGAATCTGCCAAACTTCCAACAAAAATTAACTTGGATACACACACACACACACACACACACACAGCTGTGGTTGATATTTTCAACATAAAAAATGAAGGAAAAATTTCATTGGTTTTGTGCTGTCCACATCGGCTCAGTTTGACAGGTCAGCCCCATCTTATGAAGGTGTTTGACCCTTGGTCAAAACCCCTCCAATTGTACACTTATATTTCTCTCCATTTTATCATCACATCACACTCAATTCGGATCTGTTCTACGAGGATTCTGTTAACATGTGCAAAGGAGGAAGATGACCCTTTTGACCAAGTGAAGTTGACTTTCTCTTCTCTGAATTGACCAATGTTGACTTTCATTCTTCTAGTGTGGTTTGACCAAATCTCTCTTTGGTTGAAGGCCGACTATACCTAACAGCTGTTGACCAAATCTATGAAGATCTTTCTGGGCGTTGAGTGTGCTTTGACCGCAAGTCAAAATCAGAGAGTTGATCAAATTTGTCTGAGGAATTACAGGACTGAATTTCGGCCCTTTGACCAACTACCGTGGGCTGAAATTCAGACCCTTGACCAACCTTGACCAGTGAGCAGAATGTTCATTCTCTCTCTCTCCTTTGACTTGATTTGACTGGGCATTGAATATGGTCAATGGTATGATATTTTTGACTGAATGAATCAAATATACAAATTGATTGTATTGAACAATTTCCCATAAGGAAGGATTACTGGATTTTCTTCCTTGTGGGGTTTTGTCCCAAGAAAATTTTGGTGCCTCTTGTTTTATTGTCTCGTTGTGACCTCTATTGCTCTATTGTGCTTTAATGGTTGAAATTTTCTTATGTGTAACTGCTTGATGATTTGAATGCTCTAAGAAATAAAAAATGTATCATTGGAAGTAGTTATTTGGAAGAATTTTTTTATAGTCTATCCTTCTACTAGAAAATCAACATGGAATCAGAGCTAAGGTGAAGAGAAGAACTTTGAGATCACAATTTGACTGATCATCTATTCAAGATCAGCTTTAAAGAAGAGGTCATTCTTGTTGTCAGGCTTGCCTCTAGGGCTTAATCCCATCTCTGATTTAAAGAAGGCCTCAAAATCTATTTAGTCTCAGTTTGAAGGAAGAGAAGGACCTGTCTAAGGCCAAATCCCTCAGCCTCAAAGATCTAAGGCCGAAAAATACCTCAGTACGAAAATTCTCAGGAAGACCGATAGTGAAGGATCCTGTGCATAAAGGAAGAGACTAATTTTTTGTTGTTTTGTGAAGAGTCTGATCGTAAGCTATCTATGTTTTATACTTGAAACTATGCCCGAATCCTATGATGAGAAATCTCTGGTTGTATCTTATAGGGATAATGTCAAGTATTACAAGGATTGTTGAATTGAAGGTCTAAGATAATGCTCCTGTTTTGGAGGAAAACCCCTTGTTGAAATTCTTAAGGATGTTTTCTCTTTGACAAGCTCTTAATGTGGAGATTAATATGCCTTTAAAAAAATTGTCAAAGTGAAATATGAACCTTTAAATTATGACAAGACAATTGGATCAAGTATTCAGAAGTTGTGATGCACTGAAGAGGCTGAAAGAACATCAGGAGATCCGAGAATCTCACACTGTGATCTAGAATGAAAAAGAAGCTTGATTTATGGCTTGATCTGTCAGAAAATTGTATGCCATATTCCTATGGATAATTTGTGCTTTAAAGAGGATCCACTGAGTGAATTCTGTGCGAAGGAAGAGGCCTATTAAGCTTCTGTGTCAACTCTCTATAAAAGGCTGAAGTTCACGTAAGCTCTGTGAAGTCTGGAACATGTCATCTACTATGGAGGGCACTGTACTTAAGTCAAGTTTGAAAAGGAGTAACATTCTGAAGTACTGTAGATCTGTTCTATGACTAATATAAAACCTGATCGTCAAGGAGACCATCAAAGTTTGCAAAAATGAGAGGTATGTATCATTATCTTCTTCGTTCAAAGTTTTTTTTTGGATAGCCTTGTCAAAGAAGGTCAAATATAAAGAAAGAACTAATCTCAGTAGTCCCTGAAGGATGAAAAGACATTATTTGCAACTTGTAAGTCACCCTTGTATTATGTGAGTAAACAATGTATCAGAAGTGTATGGATTAGAATGATTATGGGTCTGTAACATCCTTTTTGACGCCCTGTATCAGTCTTGAAGGAATTAGCTATGAATACCTTCTTCTTCAAGATGTGATGAGATGCACAAGAGATGAGAAGCTTGAAAATCAGCATACTTTAAGATGTTGCCAAAGGCAGATTGTTGAAGCAGATTGCTAAGCAGTAACATTTGTTGACATGAACCATAAGTTATTACCTTGTTGAAACGAGGTAGTCAGTCATGGGACTGTGAGGAATCTTTAAGGACAACTGTAAGTACTGAAGATGCCCCTCCACTTTACTGAATAATCTTTGATATTGCTGATGTGTGGCATTAAAGGAGAAAAGACATTGGCTTACAGCAATATAGCCACATGTGAAAATATTTGACCTTACTCATTTATCAAAAGATTCAAGTGTGATGATGTTGTTCAGAAGCTAGATGTATCTCTGCATTACATATTTAGAAGAATGGTATCTATTTCATAAACTATGGTTGCTCGGTTTTGAAAGATGAAAGAAAGGTATCACTATCTCTATTCATACCTTTGAAGAAAGCCTGCCTACAGTGGAAAAGAGGTTGAGTTCATCTTCAAGGATGAAGATCAAAGCTCTTACAGATCTGATATTTCCCTATCATTACTAAAGATCTATGATTGATGCCATGTATGATTTAAGGACTTGGGTACTGAGATCTTCCTTGATGAAATCCATTGCTACAATAATTTGAAGAAGCCGAATTACCTGGTTTGATGTGACCAAAGATGTTTGAATGATGGACAATAATGGATTTTATCTCATAAAGAATCTAGGGTTTTGACATTTGAATATGAAATTGAATATCAAAGATTTGAAGACCCTTCAAGCAACCAGATTTGGATAAGAAAGACCTAGGGCTTATAACCCTAGGGTTGGACATTTCAGTTGAGAGAAGAAACCCTAGCTCTTGCAAGGAAGGAATGACATGATGATGATGATGTGGACAAGGTTGATTTACAAGTTGGATACAAGAAGGCTTAGATCATGAGGGAACTGACATATTCTCAAAAGATAAGTATTTTATATCTCTCTTTCTTGATCATTACTATTGTTGTTATTTTTATTATTAGTCTCTTGTCTTTGTATATCTTGCTTGGTTGTATTTGTTCTTCCTTGGTTTCCTAGTAAGGATTGCAGGCACATGATAAAGACTGCCATGGCTGTGGCAGTAGATAAAAATAATGGAAGAACAAAGTAAAACTTGTGACAAGAAGACTCATATTGAGAGATATTGTATTGGATGAGCTTTGGACTCAGAGGGAGCAGTCAAATTAGTTGGATTGAAGCGTGTTTTGATCTATGTCGAAAAGTAGTCAGTTGTGACTTCCAAGATGAAGATGGCTAGAAGATCACAATGAAGGATTACCTCAGTAAGAGGGAGAAGACTATGAAGTCAAGCACCTCATGCATGGTACTCTCAAATTAATGGCTATTTGGTTCTACAAAGAGCGATGTTGATCTGTTGTTGAAGATGAGCCCGTGATTTTGATTTTTTACTAGGGTTGAGGATCTCTTTGTCCAAGGGAGATGATTTTTGAATTTGAATTTAATGAAATCTTTGTTAAGATCCTATAGAAAATTTGGCATAATGTACTGCAAGTCCTTGGACACTCTCATATTGACAAGATTGAAGAAGTTGCGAGACTTTGACTTGGTTGATTGATCCTACTATGTATCGTAAATTGATTAGCTCATTGAGGTATTTGGTTAACACTAGACCTAATATCTACTATGCTGTGAACACGTTGATCCAATTCTTGGTTGAGCCTCTACATGTGCATATGGTTGTAGCAAAACATATATTGAGAAATCTACGTGGCACCATTGATTACGGATATGTTTCTAATATAGAAATGCAATTGGATGGTTTTACAATTTTTGATTGGGCTGGATGCACTGAAGATAGAAAGAGTAGTTATGCTTTATGCTGTAGCCTGGGTTTTGCTATGATATCATGAACTAGCAAGAAACAAACCTCTATTGCTCTTAGTATGACTGAAGTTGAGTATATAGTTGCTTGTTCAACCTATTGTGAAGCAGTATGGTTTGTTTGGTTAGCTGTTGGATTTGACCGTGATATATTGTGACAATCAACGCTGTGTGAAGCTTTTTGAGAATTTGGTTTTTCATGACAGGTTGAAGCACATTGAGATCAAGTATCACCATATTAGGGATCTTGAACAAAGAAGAGTTGTGAGACTCGTATACATTTCTATTGTTAAGCAGGTTGCCAATGTTCTGACAAAGGCACTATCCCGAATGAAGTTTGCTTGCTTTTGTGAGAAGCACAGAGTGGCTGAGAATTCCTCTTGGAAAGAGAGAGCATTGATTGCATAACATCATGAGAATGGCAATCTTCCTCGGGCTTGGCTGAGAAACCATGATTTATGGTTAGGGAGGTTGGTTCTGAGGCTTGGAGTGCTCCCTTAGGTCATTGTGTTTGATCGAGAGACCAATAGGTTTGGTCGGAGACACTGGTTTTGAGTTCTCTCACATAGGGCATTATGTTTGATTGAGAGACTATATAGTTGGGGAGTTTGATATTGAGATAGGGATTCCTCCCTTGGGTCATGGACTTAGAGACCTTGTTTATGGTCGGGGAGATGAACCCTGTGTACTCTTTTAGGTCATTGGGTTTGACTGGGAGACCATTAGTATGGTCGAAGAGTTTGATCCTGATTATTCTCTTGGGTCATTGTGCTTGACCGAGAAACCATTCCATATGGTTGAGGAGCTTGACCTCATGAATGATATAGATTGATTCGATGGACAGTTGGGCTTTGACCTTGATACCATTGGTTTTGGCTTGTGGGATGAGCTTGATGCTATCAATCTTTCCTTATGATGAAATTTGCACATTTGTTGAAGTCAATGAAAAGTAACTCCCTGGCTAAGAGGGAGTGTTGAGAAATTCTAGTTGCGATCGGTATTTTCATCATAAAAAATGAAGGAAAATTTTCATTGGTTTTCTGCTAGCCCAGTTTGATAGGTTGAACCCACCTCATGAAGGGGTTTGATTCTTGATCAAAATCCTCCAATTGTATGCCTATATATTGACAAAAGGTTCTCTCCAATTGATCATCACATCACACTCAATTCAAACCTGTTCTACAAGGATTCCGTTCACATGTGCAAAGGAGGAAGATGACTGTTTTGACCAAACGAAGTTGACTTTCTGCTCTATGCGTTGACTAGCATTGACTTGTATTCTTCTGCTCTAGTTTGACTAAATTTTTGTTTGTGGTTAAATGCTGAATATACCTTGAATCATTGACCAACTATTGATTGAATCTATGAAGATGTTTCTAGGCGTTGACTGTGCTTTGGCAACACGTCAAAATGAGAGAGTTGACCAAAATTGTCTGAGGAATTACAGGACCAAATTTTGGCCCTTTGACTAGCTACTGCAAGCTAAAATTCAGCCCCTTGACTAGCCTTGACCAGTGAGCAGAATGTTGACTCTCTCACTCCTTTGATTTGATTTGACTGGGCATTGAATGTGGTCAGTAATATGATATTTTTGATTGGAAGAATTAGATGTACAAATTGATTTAATTGAACAATTTCTCATAAGTAAGGATTACTAGGTTTTCCCCCTTTTGGGGTTTTGTCCCAAGAAAATTTTGGTGTCTCTTGTTTCATTATCTCATTGTGATCTCTACTGCTCTATTGTGCTTAATGGTTGAAATTTTCTTATGTGTAATTTCTTGATGATTTGGATTATTGGAAAGAGTTATTTGGAAGTAAATTGTTCTAGTCTATCCCAATGTTATCCGCCTTCATGTATCCTTTCAAAGGAGGAGATCCTTTTTTTTGATCATGCTCTCGAGGTAGAGCATTCATCCATGATATCTGCAACCATATGCCATGACTAAATTAAATATATGCATATATACCTCATCTCTTCCATTAGGTCATCTAGACTTCCTTCAACAACTTCCTTGATTGAAAGAACTTCAATCACCTTGACCTGCTTCGCTTCTTATGACATCATACCAATCATCCCATGAATGCCATAAAGGGGGAATTATCGGCGAGACACTTGCTTCTTCCAGTAGGTGAACCTTTCAATGAAGATTCCAACAAAGGATCTTGAACATCCTTATCCAACAAATGCTCTTCTTGAATGATGTATGATGAGTTTTACACTAGATCACTTTCTTCTTCTCATAAGTAATACTTATGCTTCTAATGAGGTTACCAAAAGCCACATCCTTCTATAGGTGATTGCCATAGACTTATATTTCAACTATCTTTCATGCTTCTCTATGATGATGTCACGAGTTCTTGCTTTCAATTATATGCTTCTATGATGCCATAATGCATCTTATCATGCTTCTTAGTGATTCCTACCTTGATAACTATACAACATAAAACTTGAAAAGAACTAGGTGAGGAAGACTATCTCAATCATAGTAGAGATCTTTTACTTCCTCTTTCTTGGATTTCTTCTTTTCAACTTCCTCCACTTCTTTAGTGATATGGGCTTCTTCTCTTCCTCTTTTGTTGTTGCCCTTCTTAAGCCTAGGATAATCTCTCTTGTAGTGCCCATATTCTTGACATCCATAACATTGAACCTTTGCCATGTTCTTCTTTCTTTTCTGAGGACCAAACTTCCCTTTTCTCTTTGCCATAGTAGCATATGCTTGAGTTTTCTCATTTGATCCTACATCAGATTTTTCTTTTAACCTGGTTTATTCAATTTTGCAAAGTGACCATAGATCTTTGAATGGAGTAGCTTCCTTCTTCCCATAAATGCTTGATGTAAAGTTACCCCATTCCTCTGGTAGCGCATTTAGTACTATGGTAGTCATCTCTTTGTTAGACATTATCTCTCCTAGATCTTGAAGTCAATCCCTTATTTCAGATATCCTCATAAAGTATGAGGTTATTCCTTCTTCTTTTGATATCCTTAGCTTGTAGAGTTCTTGCCTTAATGAGATAAATTCTCTTGTAATGCTTACGGAAAATAACTCTACAAGTTGGTCATATATTTCTTTTGAAGTTTCAAGTTTAGATACATAGGGAATGAGGGGATCCTTGATGGATTCTATGAGAATCCTTTGAGCCCTTATTTCCCCTTTGTTAAAATTGGCAACTAGGGCCAAACTCCATGTGGGTCATCTTATTTATGGCAGTTGATATTTTTCTTTGATCCCTCTCATCGAGAGGTGTAGGATTGATCTAAAGATCATCCGATTCCGATAAGTATTCATGGAGTTATGAATTTATTTGTATTATAAGACAATTCGTCAAGGTCAACCCGCAACCAAATAAACCCCACATGTGCTCAACGTTTTAGTATAAATAGAGGTGGATCTCTTCCTCTCTCTACTTGTCTTTGGGTTTTAGTAGGAGGAGACATCCTAAGGAATAACGTTGCCCTGATCCAAAGGGCAGAAAGCTGGAACTATCAGAAAAGTTGGAAAAGCTGGAAAAGCCGGAACTTTCGAAAAAGCTGGAACTGTCGGAAAAACGGAACTGTTGAAAAAGTCGGAAAAGTCGGAACTGTTGGAAAAGCTGGAAAAGTCGGAACTGCTGGAAAAGCCGGAACTGCCGGAACTGTGGGAAAAGCCGGAACTGTCGGAAAAGTAGGAACTGCCGGGACTGTCGGAAAAGCTGGGAACAACCAGAACTGCTAGGAAAAGTCGGAACTGCCGAAATAGCCGAAGCATCTATCTCCGAAGGAGAGTATCATGCAAGGGACAACTAACTAACATTGGGACAGTTGTATTGTACTTAGCATCAAATACACCAAGCATGCAATGTTATAGCTAGCATGCAAGGGACAACTAGCATGCAACAACAAGCATGCTAAGGACAACAAGCATGCTAGGGACAACAAAAAAGCAAGGGACAACAAGCAAGCAAGGTGCAACCAACACATAGGTCAGGATGGCAACATGGTGCAGCAATGGCACATAATGTAGTACAGTGATGGGTACAGTCATGATTAATGAAATGTGATGAGATGCAGCATGGTGATGATGGGTGCAACATGGTGTAGTGCGGTGAGGTGTAGCATGATGACAAAATGCAACACAACGATAGGTGAAGGAGTCACCTTGGAGAATTAGTTGAAGCAGCATGTCTTCAACTGATCTCACGTATCATCTTCTTAGAGATGATCTATGCTCTTATCTAGATAAGTCAAAGTGTTGATTTATGTTGTAAACATACTATCTCTCTCTCTCGCTCTGCTGAACTATTGAAGAACATATAAGAAGAATTGATCAAGGATTACCCCACATTGGGGTTTGTCCGTGGCTAGCGCCACATCTTGTGTCCTCTTGTCTTAGCTTGTCTTCTGCGATTTATGTTTATGTTCTATCTACAGTTTACTTTAATGTTGATGTGATTGCTAATCTGGAAAAGATATGGAGTTAATTGTGAAAATTGAAATAAATAGCTCTAAGCATAGAACATACCTAAAATTAACATGGTATCAGAGCTGAGGTGAAGACAATGCCCTAGCAAGAGTGAAAGAGCAATCACTAAAGACAGATGGGAAGGGACAAAAGGATCAGTGGATTCCTCATCCCTCTTCAAATTCGCCAAGGGTGAAGTTGAAGCAGAGAATATTATCAGAATGGTGCAGCGGAATATGGCCTACCTAAAGATCACTTCATTGGAAGACCGGATCTCAGGGTGGAAGGAAAGGTAGATAACTAGTTTGGCCATTATGCGAAGGAGTGTACGAATGGCAGGGACACATCACTTGATGATGATAACAATCATTCCAGGGACATCTTCAATGACCAAAGGAACGACAGGTAATGCAGGTCATCAAGGAAATGGCCTACTCTTCAAAGAAAGTAAGGAATCCCAGGGATGAAGAATCAAATGTTGTTTTTGATAAGATAAAGAAGTGTTATCTTGTATTGGCCCTCTCCTTCAGATTCATTGGGAATCCGACTTATAGATTGTAGTGCTTCAAGGCACTTCATCGGATAGATGGGTGCACTCTCTAATTTGGTAGAATGGAAACAATCGTGGGATTATATTTGGAGCTGATGCCACCTATCCCAGAAAGGGTTTAGGGAATGTTAACCCTCAATTGAATGAGGGTAACTCGATTCATCTACAGAATCTCTTTTATGTACCTGATCGTAAGAAGAACCTGGTGTCCATCTCGGAAATGGAAGTCAAAGGTTTCAGGGTGGCATTCATCGATGGAAAGGTACGTGTTAAAAAAAAAAATAGAATTTTCAAAGATGCTTTTTCTCATGGGTTCAGGGTTGGCAATTTGTATCAAGTTGCAGGATGGTCCATTGGGGATCATGTCAATTGAAATATTGCATCTATAACATCAGAGGTCTACCTATGGGGCCCTACCCGATGTGAGTCAGATGGTGATAGGGATGTTTGAATTCAAGTAGAGCATGAAGGTACATGTTTGAAATGTACCGAAGGAAAATCTTATAAGGGGACCATTCCCCTCATGCAGCAGGTCCACAGGTTTGGAACAACCCAAGGAGTCTGAGATTCATGATCGGGAATCTCATGTATACAGTTGGAAGAAAGCCCTCTATGGCTTGAAGCAAAACACCCCGAGCGTAGTATGAGAGGATTGATAACTGTCTAATGAAGCTGAGATTCACTAGGAGTGAAACTGATCCAAACCATTACCCAAAGGTTGTGGATGATAGACCTCTCATACCGACACCTTATGAGGACGACCTATTTCTGACAGGTGCAGACCCTCTCATTTGCAGAAGTAAGAGGGAGTTGGATTCCGGATGTGGAATGATAAACTGCAAGCCTGTGACTACCTCGAGGATCTTAACTTTAAGAAGTTATATGGTAGTGGTGTCGGACCAGATTTGGGAAATGCCTCTGAGTTTCATAAACTCATTCGCGTTGATGTTCTTGGTGAACTTCCCTCTGGACATATGTTTTGCAGTTAGCATGGTGAGCTCATATTTGGTTGAGCTTCACTGGATTGGTGCCAAGAATCTTCTGAGATATTTTTGGGGCACAATCTCTCATGGGTTGAGATACATTGCCGGAAATATGAAACTGCATGATTATTCGAATGTTGACTGGGCAGCCAGTGTGGAGGATCACTAGAGCACTTCTCAGTGCTGGTTCTCTTTGGATTTTGCTTCAATATCATGGATGAGCAGGAAGCAGAAGTCGGTTGCTATAAGCATCGCCAAGATTGAATACATAACTACGAGTATGATCTTGTGTGAAGCCGCATGGTTGCAGAAGCTCTTAAGTGCACTGTTTGTACACAAGATGAATACCACTGTGATTCTCTGTGACAACCAGGGGGGGGATTCGATTATTGCGGAATCCCGTATTCGATGATTGCTCCAGCAGATAGACATCAGACACTGCCTTATCTGCGATATGGTAAGTCGATGAGAGAGGGGGTCCATCGCATTGAGGCTGATGTATAGGTCGCAGAAATTTTGTCAAAGCCCCGGGGAAAGGTCAAATCTGTGACTTTCCATAACGACTTGGAGTCGTTGAGAGACCTTCTTATAAGTGTCCTGCATGTTGCATGCATTGAGCTCTGGGAGCTCTGGGGGGGCTTGGGGTACTTACTGGAGCAACATACGACCACAAGGCGACTCACCCTCCCCTGGTGGTGCGTTATGAACATGATGATTAGTTCTTCTGTGGGCCGGGATGATTAGTTCTCCCGTGGAAACTGTGGCACATGATGATTAGTTCTCTTGTGGGCCGGGATGATTAGTTCTCCCGCAGTAACTATGGAACATGATGATTAGTTCTCCTGTGGGCCAGGATGATTTGTTCTCCATGGCGACTATGGAACAGGATGATTAGTTCTCCTGTGGGCCAGGATGATTTGTTCTCCGTGGCGACTGTGGAACAGGATGATTAGTTCTCCTGTGGGCCAGGATGATTAGTTCTCCGTGGCATCCACTGATAGGATGATTCGTTCTCCTATGGACAGGATGATTAGTACTCCTATCGAGGCATCCTACCCATGTAGTCTGGGACTCATGGGAAGTACCTCTCATCTGATCAATGAGCAGGGAAATGAGGATAGGGACCATAGTAGTACTATCGATGGACGAATCACTGTATCTACCGCACTCCCTATGTTAGGATGACCTCCATTGGTCTGGGATCAATATGAGTGGTTTGAGACACTCTCTTGTGACATTGATCTGGGATCAGTATGAGTGGTTTGAGACACTCTCTTGTGATATTGATCTGGGATCAATAAAACTGACTTCGGGTCAATAAGAGTGATGTGACACACTCTCTTCAGATGAAACTGACTTTGGGGTCAGTAGAGAATGGTATGAGACATTCTCGATCAATTCTTCTCTTCTTCATGGTTTCAACAGAGCAGAGCAGAGCTCAGCGGATCAGAGCAGTGCAGGGCACTGATGGCAGAGATAATACAGTCGGACATATGGATCAACGGATGGGAGTTCTCCTAGTTGAGAGGGGAGTGTTAAAATTGGCAACTAGGGCCAAACTCCATGTGGGTCATCTTATTTATGGCAGCTGAATATTTTTCTTGGATCCCTCTCATCGAGAGGTGTAGGATTGATCTAAAGATCATCGATTTTGATAAGTATTCATGGATTTTATGAATTTATTTGTGTTATAAGACAATTAGTCAAGGTCGGCCAACAACCAAATAAACCCCACATGTGCTCAACGTTTTAGTATAAATAGAGGTGGCCTTCAAGTCATTTCAACACACTTGGGATCTCTTCCTCTCTCTACTTGTCTTTGGGTTTTAGTAGGAGGAGACATCCTAAGGAATAACTTTGCCCTGATCCAGAGGGCAGAAAGCCAGAACTGCCGGAAAATCCGGAATTGTCGGAAAATCCGAAATTGTCGGAAAAGTCAGAAAAGCCGGAATTGCCGGAAAAGTTGGAAAATTCGGAAAAGTCGGAAATGCCGGAACTGCTGGAAAAGCCGGAACTGCCGGAAAAGTCGGAAATGCCGCAAAAATCGGAATTGCCGGGAACAACCGGAGCTGCCAGAACTGCCGGGAACAACCAGAGCTGCCGGAACTGCTGAAATAGCTGGAGCATTTGTCTCCGAAGGAAAAGAGCATGTAAGGGACAACGAACTAACATTGGGACATTTGTATTGTACTTAGCAGCAAATACACCAAGCAAGCAATGTTATAGCTAGCATGCAAGGGACAACTAGCATGCAACAACAAGCGTGCTAAGGACAACAAGCATGCTAGGGACAACAAGCAAGCAAGGTGCAACCAACGCATAGGTCAGGATGGTAACATGGTGCAGCAATGGCACATAATGTAGTACAGTGATGGGTACAATCATGATTAATGAAGCGTGATGAGATGTAGCACGGTGCAGCGCGGTGAGGTGCAGCATGATGACGAAATGCAACACAACGATAGGTGAAGGAGTCACCTTAGAGAATTAGTTGAAGCAACATGTCTTCAACTGATCTCATG
Source organism: Pinus taeda (assembly GCA_000404065.3). Lineage (NCBI taxonomy): Eukaryota > Viridiplantae > Streptophyta > Pinopsida > Pinales > Pinaceae > Pinus > Pinus taeda. The sequence continues at coordinate 85,587 of APFE030763355.1, read as the reverse complement.
TATCATCTTCTTAGAGATGATCTATGTTCTTATCTAGATAAGTCAAAGTGTTGACTTCTGTTGTAAACATACTATCTCTCTCTCTCTCTCCCTTTGCTGAACTATTTAAGAACATATAAGAAGAATTGATCAAGGGTTTCCCCACATTGGGATTTGTCCCTGGCTAGTGCCACATCTTGTGTCCTCTTGTCTTGGCTTGTCTTCTGCGATTTATGTTTATGTTCTATTTGCAGTTTACTTTAATGTTAATGTGATTGCTAATCTGGAAAAGATATGGAGCTAACTGTGAAAATTGAAATAAATTGCTCTAAGCATAGAACATAACTAAAATTAACACCCTTTCATATACCTTGCAAGTGCTTGAGCATCTTCTTTTGGAGGTTTGGTGAATGAGTCCTTGACATGTTCCATGACCTCATTCACTATGAGGTTCAGATCTGTCCTCTTCTTCCATGCTAGAAAGTTTGAAGCCCCAACCAACTTGTTGCTTTCCTTGCAAAAAGACATTTTGATAGATTCAAATGTAGACATAAATGTACTTACTTGTGAAGATGCTCCTTTAACCTGCTGCCTTCTCGAATATGATGATGATGTAGGTAATAGAAAAACTTCTTGACGAAGATGGTTTTTCTTCAAAAATGATCCTTGACTCCAAAGAGAGGGAGATCGCCTTAGATCTTTTGATGATGATGCCAACCTTCTTGATCTTGCTTCTCTTGGATGAGTAGACTTCAATACTCTTCAACTTGAGTAGAGGTAGGGTTTTGTGGTCTCTTTCCTTGATGATGACACGAGCGAAGATCCTAAGAATGCTTCTAGTGTAGATTTCTTCTTTGATCGTTCTAGGGTTTTCACACTTCCTTCAAGAAGATGATGTAGACCTTGACTTCAAAATGCCTTGAGGATGAGATGATATTTTAGATGCTTTGAGTGTACCTTATGGAGATGCCCTTCCTTAACTTGTTGCCTCAGCTCTGATACCATGTTGAGAAATCTAGGGCAGAAACAAAAAGATGATTTACCTAGCAATGATAACTGCTTGTGAATACTTTTTACTTCTTTAGATTAGGTTCTTCTTTGACGTAGATTATTATAGTGTTCTTCTTCATCAAACAATTACAAAACCATAAACAATAATGAGACAAGGGACATAGGATGTAAGTGATCAACCAGGGCCAAAACAAATGAATTCTTCTTCTTATAGAAACTTCAAGTGACAAATACCAAGACCAAGACCAAGACCCTTGACATATCAACCTCTCCAAGAGCAAGTCACAAGACCCTTCTTCACTGCTTCTTCTTCTTGTCCAGGACAACACTGGTCAAACTGATTCTAGCCTTGCTAATTTTGGCTACTCTGAAATTTCGGCCTTCTTCGATAGACCTGCAACTCTCGGCCTATCTATACCTTTGCAATTCCACATGTGTAAGCAGATTGAGGAAGTTTTGAAATGCTTTCCTTATTCGCTTGACTTGAAGTCTTCTCTTGGTGATCTCAGCTAGCAAGGGAGTTGGATTGGTGACCTTCTTGATGACTCCTTCAAGGATTGATATGATGCTACTGCAGAAACCCTAGATTCTGTCACACATGCAAGGAGAATAACCCAACACAGTGACAAACTACTTCGGTTTTTGTTCCTCCTTTCTTTACTTGATGATGAGCCCCTTTCTTTAGTGTTTTTTAGTGCTCACACTTCCTTCTCTATTTCAGATGCTTGACCGAATTGATATCTCAAGTGAGGTCGAGTCCTTACTATCTATGTAGAAATTTTGAATAATTTAACACATATTCAACAAAGATTATCCTGATCATGTACTATTGCGGAAAACATACACAATACATAAGCTCCTCTATGTTGATCATCAATATAGCAGCATCAATAACAATAAAACATCAAGAGCATTCACACATTAACACAGTATGTATCCCGGGGAAAGCATCTCGCTAAAAACCCCAACTATCTGTATATTAATGATTGAGTCATGTAACATTACACAGCATAATACTTCGCACAAGTATCTCCACCTCTGTTACACACAATACAGCTCAGATCTGAATCAATCACTGGCTCAAATCTCCTTCGCTGCTTGCCTGCCTCCGCTGCTCAATACCTGCTCAAGAACTGATGATGATTCCAAGGCAACCACGTATTTCCTTGGCTAAATCACGTGAGCAAAAGCTACAATGTGGGCAAATACGTGAGCAAACTCATTGGTATACTCAATCCCTTGATTGTGCAAGATCTGATGCACAACTATAGTCACAACTGATAGCAATCTGATTCTCTAACACCTGTCCCTGCTGAACTGAACATGCACTGACATGCAACTGATTTAACTGATGTATTCATTAGTTGTATTATGAGTTAATAACTTGTGAATTAATTAATAACTAATTCACCCAACTCATCTCTAGCCTATTCGCCAGTTAGACTAAATACAACCAGTTTAACAAAGCTAAACTGAACACAACTCCATCAACTGCACCTCCAGTCCACTAAACTCAACTCACTTGAGTTCTAACTGAAGTCATGCATGCAAATATTAGTCATCCCATAGGTAACCACGTATTTCCTTCTGGGATCTGCATGTACCACATCCGTAGCTCATCCTGAAGTGCTCCAACAGAATAAGACAAAGTTTATAGTCTAAATATTATTATGAGCTAATAATATTTGACTGTTCTATATTTAGACTGAGCAGTCACTCCGCTGTCTAAAAATAGAAGTCCATCTATTTTTTCCAACTTGATCAATCATCCATAAACAGCAACCTGCAATCCATAGACATATGATCCATATGTCTAAAAATAGACATAGTCTAAAAATAGACTTTGCACCAAAACTTGCCTGCGGGACCACTTAGTGAAGGCGACTCCTTTCCACTAAGCTCCATCATCTTGTTGCATTCTAAACAAGCATTTCTTGTTGCACACTTTTCAACATTATTGACTCAAGGGTGATGAATGATACATCAAACAACCATAGGTGATATCTCAAAAGGACCTTCGGTTTTGAAGTTGGAATATGGGAATAATTAGCATATTTTGAGCACTAGGTATGGTTCTTGGGTTCTTAGACATTATTAAGAGGGAAACTTAAGCCTTAGTTCCTAAAGAAATATTATAGTCATTTAGGGCCATCAATGGCATGTAGGTCCACCAAAATGGACCTTTCTAGGGTATGTTGTGTCTCTGGATGGGGATTGTCCACATTATAAGTTTTTAAAAATTAAGTAAGAGTCTCTAGAACCTAGATATGGTCATAGGAATAAACCCAAGAATTCAGTGGTAAAGGAATCTTATAGGCTTCTAGGGCCATGATTAACACATTGAGCCACCACAAATTAATTATTGAGGGCATCCTTTTCCTCTAACTAGGTGTATAGGTATCACTATAATTCTTAAAATTGGGTATGCTTCTTGGGAATTTGGACATAACTAGTGAAGTAAACATGAACATTAGGCCCTAAAGTAAGATTATAACCATATAGGTTCAAGAAGGATGCTTCAAATAATCATGCAAAACCTCCTAGGGGCACATCATTGTCCTATTATTGGGGATGTCAATTCTACTAGGTGGTTTTTAGAAGTAAGTATGTGTCACAATGACTTTGAAATCATTTAAGGAAAAAGTTCATGCCATAAGTCTTAAAGAAATATTTAAGGTGTTCAGATGCATGAGCAATGCCTCAATGTAGTATGTGTTACCTCTAAACAATATCCTTAACTTTTTGGAAAGATGTTAGTGCCCTCACAAAGTTTTGAGAATTTCTCATATGTCTTAAGGACTTGATATGGTCAAGGGGTGAAACCCAAGCCTTATATAAAGTACAATGCTTGTAGGCATATAGGGCCAAACATGACACCTCAAAGCACCAAACCTAATCTATTAATCTCTTAGGTACCTTTTAGGGCTCAACAGTAATGAATGATACCTCAAACAACCATAAATGACCTCTTAAGGGGATCTATGGCCTTCAAGGGGGGATATGGACATCCTTAAGTGATTTTGAGCACTAGGTATGAGTATTTGGGTCTTGGACACATTTAAGAGAGGAAACATAGGTTTTAGGTCCTAAAGAAGTTTCTAGGCATCTAGTGCCATAAATGACATGTTCTAGTGCCATAAATGACATGTTGAAGCACCACAAAGGACCTTTTCTTGGATATCCTTAATCTTCAAATGGGGATAGTGAACATTATGATTTTTTGAAAATTGAATATGAGCCTTTAGTACCTAGGTATGTTCAAGGGAAAAGACCAAATAGTTAGGCCTTGAAGTAATCTTGTAGGCTTCTAGGGCCAATAATAACACCTTGAACCACCACAAAGAATTGGACATGGAGCTTAGGGTAATGGACATGGCTAAGCGCTAAAACATATGTGTTTGGACCCCATATAATCTTTTAGATATCTAATGCCAAGAAGGATCTATTTAAAAACCACACATCACCTCATTGAAGTATCATTGGAACATGATTAGGGATGTTAGTTCCACTAGGTGGTTTTGAGTAGAAGGTATGTTTCCTAGGGCCTTAAAAACAAGCTAGGGAAGAAATCCATGGCTTGGATCATAAATAAAGATTAAAAGAATATAGAGCCACAAACAATGCCTCAAATCATTGCACATTACCTATAGGGGTTATTTCATGAATCTTTAATACTTTTTGTTGGTTCCCTCACAACATTTTAATCAATAGGTATGGGTCTCAACGCATTGATTAGGTATGTAACACTAGCATTTTTCATCCATTGTATTAAAGGAATTTTCATGCTCTAAAACCATGTTAAAACTCCCAATATAACATGATTTTTTTTTAAAACCATGTGTCCAATATAACATGATTTTTTTTTAAACCATGTTAAAACTCCCAAGAGATAAAGATAAAAAAGGAAATAAAAATAATGACCTGCCTCAAACTCTCTAAACATTTCTATCTTATCTGCAAGTTTCTTGACATCTTCTATGATTTTTTTTTTGTTGCATGCAAATTTTTTGTTTTTTTGTGATTGGAAGGAATTTTTTTGTCTATTTAGTGTTTCTAATCCACTATGAACATGGGGATCAAATGTATTCTATCAAGAAATTACTTGAAGAAAGAGTAGCCTATTTAAAAGGTTAGTAAAGGAAGAAAAAAGGAGAAGTTAGGTATGGAAAAATGAAAGCGTTTAGTAGAGGCCAATCCCAATTCTAACATAATAAATTCCATTGTTCCTTTACCTCCATCACTATAAACATATAACATTTTGTTAGAGACATTCTAATTCTGACCTCTATTGAAGCTCCGAGGACTATTTCATCAATAAAAGTTGAAGGTGAACAAATGATGATGGGGTTGGGAATTGGGCCTTCTTTGGTATTGATGGAATTTGATAAAACAAATCCACTCTATATCAAAGTATGGATTCTAGGGGAATTATGTATGTTATGTTTTTTTGGTTATATTTGTGTCTATTGCACTGACCATGGGTGCAGCAAAAAGAACCTCCAACATCCTCTGCTTTAAGCTCTCAATCATCAGTGGGAATAAACGTATCTGAGGTGACTTCTAGCTCCCTAGGATCCTCACATCTCTGAGGCAACTTCTAGCTCTCTCTACCCTTCTTGAGAAGCATAGGGATGAGGATTTGAACAACTTGTTCAAGGTGCACTCTCAAATTTTTTGATTCCAACAGTCAAAGTAAACTCTTTCATTATGAGCATTCTCACCTAGAACCTTAGAAATTTGATAATTAAATTATGTTGCATAATAGATTTATAGTTGAATTTGGAATTGGTGGGAATAACGGAGAAAAATAATAATGAAAAAATAAGGTCCTTTTGGGACACAATAAACCAGTTGTAAGGGAAATATCCCCCCTACAAATGAAACACAACCAAGCAATATCGAGCATCACAATACTAATGGATATAATAGTGGAGCACTGGACGTTCAATGAATTCAAGATAAATGTACAGTCTTCGAGAATCTTCACTCATCTTAGGCAAAAGAATTGACAGAATTAGCGTAGTCAAGTAGTGAGAGGCTCATAGTTGCAAAGTTACTTCCTAATATAAATGAAAATTCCTCAGTCAACTAGCATGAAAACCCAACTAAAGATGGCTCCTTAAAACAAAACTTCTATATACAATAATTTGTAAAGCCTTTATTATTTTGCAAGTTTTTTGGCCCATTTATGCATATTGACATAATAGGATTGGGGGGATTTAAATTTTTCTAAATGGGTCTTGTGAGAAACCAATGCCACAAAAGTATTATGTAATTCAAGCCTCAAATTTTGGGTAAATTTGTGAATGTAATAGTTGCATAAAAAATATAGAAATGTAAATTTAAAGTAATAGAGTTATTTTATGTAGAAATGTAGATTTGAAGTAATAGAGTTAAAAGAGGAATATTTCCAAATCATATCATGAAAGTTATATGATATTTTTTGTGCCCCATTGGAATTCGATGCTTAAGCTATGTATTAACCCATCATGACCAATGCTTGACTTAAGTTATAGACTACTTAATCTTTGAAACAAAATTACAAAGGTTGAAATGCATATGGAAATACATAAGCATAATGAATAGTGGTGCACTATTTGGTGCAGATGAATAAATAATTCCAAAAGGTCAAAATACATGAACTAATAATTCAGAGCGTTGTTAGTGCTACATTATTATAATTTAGGATAATAATTCTGAGAACATTTTTAGTGGTACATTATTAGTCCCTGCCTCGGGCATAACAGGGACTATAGCGATCGATTGATCGTTGACCAGCGATTAATTAGATTTGACCAAATAATATTTCCTGTACATGTCAGGTTTAAGCCAATGTTTTAAATAAAATGTTCTACCCAATAGACTTTTATCCAAAGTTTGTGTTTCGACCTCTTATTGCCGGCTGCATGGTATACTTTTCTGAAAACTTAGGCTAAAGAGTTTGGAGTCGCCTGTATACTTTTCTGAAAACTTAGGTTAAAGAGTTTCGACTCGTCTGTGTACTTTTCTTAAAAGTAGGCAGTTTGGCACCGCTGTCGCTGCATGTATACAGCTGCCACGACTTCTTCTACAACTGCGACGGCTTCTTCCAAGTGTCCTAATGCACTGAAGTTCTATTAACTATAATCTTGAGAAACAAGCAATACATATAGATCTTGCTAGCTAGTTCTAGAGTCTTGGGTTTGGGGGATTATCGTGGCCTATCCCTGGGCTATGGCCGGATGATGATGGAGTAAATGCCATCACTGCAATGTCCTTCTTCTTTGCTGGTGCACTTTTATTCACCGACTTCTTGCGATGCCGTGAAAATATTTGAACTCCATCGTCGTTGTTGGCCAGTGTTTCAGGCCCCTTGATTTTGTGGGCTTGGTTATGACCAGGGCTGTCTTGTACGAACACTTTGAACTCGGTGGCAGCAGATTTTTCTCTGATGAAGTGACTGATAATCGCTCCTTCTTCATTTTCGAGCCCCTTCTCACGTATGCATCTTGAAAGAAACTATGTTCTTCATTTTTCTGATGAAGGTCAGGCTGCACTGAGGAATGAATAGCGTGAGGGTTTAAGCCCATGTGCCTAACTTTCATAGTGGAGAAGGATGATAAAACACATGATAGCATGAGAGCTACACATATTGAAAACAAACCTAACTTCATTTTGTCTTTTCCAAAATCCAAAATTGTGATAAAGATCAACAAAGAAGATGGTTGGCTTGATAATAGACCTCCAAGGGTGTTCAGTAAAAACTGAATCGATCACAAAGAGAGAGAGAAAACAACCTTGCTGTTGTCCACAGATACCAGATCTAATTTATGATAAAAATATGCAGAAAGTGCAGGTTTGGAGAAAGGAAAAGCAACTGACCTCTGACGAAGACCCATTCTGTTTCGCTAAACTAAACTGAACAACACAGCTTCAATCTGCCTTCGCCGAACAAACTTGCTACCTTCCCTGAAAAATCTTGCTGCTTGCATGGGGTTGCAAATTCAATGTGTAGTGAATTATCCAGTAGATCATCCAGTGGGATATACGGTTGAAGAACCAAAACCCATTGATTCACCAGCGTAAGAAGCAGAGGCAATTGATTGAATTGAATCAAAAATTGATTGAGTTTACCGAAAGTCTCTGTTCGAGTGGATCCAAATTCTATAAACCAGGTTAAAGCAACAACAGAAAGGATTCAAGAAGGAGAAAGGGTAGCTAAGGTCAAGGGATCGCTCGCCTTCAGATTTGCCTTTGCTACAATTTTGGACTATTTACAGATTATATGCAGCATACCCCCTGTTCCAGGTTCATGTCTTTGTGTACAGATACAGTCTGGGGGTTTCTTTTATGTTCCATCCCAACCAACCAAACAAACAAACATGGTGGGTGGATTATTCAATGATAGAGAGTTGTGAAGAAGGCCTGTTGAGCTAGCTGCCTTTGCAAATCAATATCATTTTCTTTATTCCTTTGGTGAAAGGCTTCTTTCTTTATTACCTGATGTTGCTCTGGCTCATGCCCATTGCAAGAGAAATATGTCTGAATAACATCTATTGCCCAGTCTTTAGACCTGGCAATAAGATTGGATCACATTTGTTTAATAACATGCAAAAAATTTAAGCAAATTGTATAGTTAACAATAAACAGAAACATAGGTAAAATAATACCAAATGCAATACACACCTCTGCGGCGCCTCGAGGGCAATGTACGGAGCCAGAAATTAATAACGCACGTTGTCCATTGATTAGCAAAGCTCTCTCATCATAGCTGGTTATCAGTAGATTTTGTATAGCACCAAAGACCAAGAACGTTTCTTCCAACGGTAAAGGAGGTTTCAGAAACATATGCTGCTCCCATCTGGTTTTATTTTGACATTGCTGCAGCTCATGACACCTTCGTGGCGCGTACTGAGCCTCCAAGGGGGTGGCTGGTGTAGCAGACGACACCTTCGTTGCGAGCATTGAGGCTTCAAGGGTGTGGCTTTAGACAAGCGTCTATCAATGTGTTTAGGGTCACCTTCCACACGTCTTCGCTTCTCATTTTCGAAGTTCAGGAAGTGGGAGGCCATTCACTGAAGTACAAGCTGAGCATCAAGAGCAATGGGACAATATCTGTCAAAATGCATGTAAGCGAACTTTTTATTATAAATAATTGAAACTTACATTTATATTATATATTAAATTGTTTATAAAATTTTGTTTTCCCCTTTTTCATATATTTTCATTGTTTGAGCGTTCTAATGCTACTCCTTGCCTCCTTTCTCATAACAGGTTTACGCGCGATTTCTTCCCTTCTAAAAGGCCTCTTCCTCCTTCACTAAATCGGGTGTGGTTTCATCAGTTTTCTCCACAAAATCCCTGAAGTTCTCTTAATTTTTTCGAGGGTTTGATTTTTATAGTGTTATCTATGGTTAGTATCAGCGAAGCACCTCTAGATCCGAAGGTATTATGGGGCAACAATCTCTGATATACAGTTTTGTCCCGAGGGGCACCATGGTGCTTGTGGAGTACATGGAATTCAAAGGAAATTTTACAAGTATTGCTGCTCAATGCCTGCAAAAGCTTCCCGCCAGCAACAACAAGTTCACATACAATTTCAATAATCATACCTTCAACTACCTTGTTGAAGATGGCTTCGGTATGTATTTGTTCTGAGATGATTCTGTTGATTTTTGAGTTTTGTCGGTAGACTTAGGGTTACATTTTGTATTCCTTTTCGGAATAAGGGTTTTGCTTCGATGAATTTATTGGGTTTCTGAGAAATGGTTTTCATTTTATTTTTAATTCTTAGTGAGGTTATGTTATGTTGTGACGGGGTTTGATCCGTTCTTCTGGTTGATTCCACAGTGTTGTCCATTGGTACCTTCTCCTTCATAATGGTAAGAAAAGAGTAATCATCGAAACTCTAAGTGAACATTTGGCTTTTTGGCCTGGGTAGTGTAAAATCCCGCAAATACCAATAATGAAGGTAACTCAAACGTTCAATGGCCTCCCCACATAAAGTGCTGGCAAGGCAGTCTGGAATGGCTTCTTGGGCATCTGTTTTCTCTGTAGTTTTCGTGGAGTTTCAACTCGAGGCTGCAGCACCTGTACATGTCCTATTAGTCTTTTCACATATACCATTATCCATCTCTACCTTTGACTGTACCTTGGATTACTAAGATATTGAAACACACATATACGCTTTTCTAACATTTTGGTCGTATTTCTAATCCTGTGTCATTGGCAGTAGCACTTCTCTGCCCTTTGGCAATGTGATTTGATGTGTAGTTTGTTGGGGAATATGTATTTTTTCCCTGATAAATAACAATGATTTTTACTGGTCATAAAAAACTAGAGTCTATTACATTATCAGACCTTTTGATTCTTCGTCGGTGTTTCTCTATAGGCTGTATTTCAATCTAGGGCGGGGTTTTATGCATGGAGCAGAAGCAGGATAGGGATGCAGATCATGAAGGTTTTGTACTGATCGACTAAATAGCTAGAATTGTGTTTCCGCTGATGGAGAGATGGAATTGCAGACAGGCCGTGGTTAAATCCTGACAAATCACTGTACTGGCTATAGTGTAACCCTAAATTCCGCGCAAGTCGCTAAGCTCCCCCCAAGACAAATACGCCGTCTTCACGACAGTAAATTCGCTAAATCCGCTAAATCTGAGCTGAGGTAATCCGAGCTTACCTAGGCAGAGGGTTTTCTTGCATACCAGAAAAACGAAAGAGAAATCTTCGTAGTGTAGCCGAAGCACATGTCATTATTTGATTTATTGGTATGATCATCTTTCTTCTGTATTTAAGTTCGACATTTAGTTTTTTCCCTGGCATTTTTCAAATTATGCAAAAGCATTATTTAGAGGTCTTGTGCTATTCCTAATTATATTAGACAACACTTTATCATCATTTCCAAGGTCTTGTTGTTCTGCAACCATTCAGTAATGTATACTGAAAATTATAAAGGTGCTATGATTTATTGATATGATCATATCTGACATGTGCATTTAAATTCTACTTAAGTTTTTTCCTTGGCATTTTTCAAATTATGTGAAAGCATTTATAAAGGTCTTGTGGTATCCATGATTATAATAGAGAAGCACTGATCTTCATTTCCAGGGGGTTGTTCTGCAATCATTCAGTAATGTATACTGAAAAGTGTATAGGCTATAGGAATTGATTAAGACGTGCTTTTCGTTAATGGGATTCTTTACCATCATTTATATGCATACCCCTTCACGATAGGTACTCAAAATAGTAGCTCTAAAGTTGTGCTACTCTTTGAAATAGTTACTGAAGGCCAAGGTATTTTTGAAAGTGGCGAGTATGATATTGCCTATGCTGAGAACAGAGAAAAGTAATTTTGTAGGGTGTTTTCAAGTGAACTTTCAAGAGGCCACCTATAACCAACATCTCTTTAGTTTTCCAAGTTGCATTACATTATTAGTAGGCTTGTCATGTTGGTTGAGATGTCAATAGCTAACTACAGGGGAGGGTAGAATGTTGTATCGAGGAGAATGTGATCTGTATAACTTTTGTATGCATGAAAATTTTTAAGGGATTTTATTCTACTTTCAATAAGATATTCTGAACTTTTGGAGAGCGAGCATGACTTAAATCCTACTCCGAAGGATGTGGTCCCAATTTTTTGAGAGATTGCTTGCATCTCATAGATTGGATAGTTAAGACATGCAGCTAGCTTTCATAGATGAGGTCTCGATGATTGGTAGTCGGTTCTTATATTCTATTGACAATAGATTCAGAAACATAAAACATGTCCAAACCAAATACTTTGGCAACATTGACTTCATATTTTGTGGTGATTTCTATCAATCACAACCTATTCAAGACTCTCTTATTTTTGAACAACCAAGAACCAACAATCAAACAATAACACATGATTTTTGGAAGGATAATGTCAAGTGCTTCCAATTGCATATGACTATGCGACAAACAAATGAGAAATTCATATCAGTTTTAAATAGAATGTGAACAAATTGTCAAACATCTGATGATATAACATATATGAATACAAGTTGCATGCGCCCTGTACCAAATGATCCGACATTTCCCTATTTATTTTACAAAAACAAAGATGTTGCAATGCATAACAAGAAAATGTTAATGCTGATGCCTGGCAAAGAAATTTTAATTAATGTAATTGATGAAAATGAGGAGAATAACGACAATTTCCCAACACATCAACATACAACTATTTTGCCTTCACAACTTCTGATAAAATTGAACATGTTAGTTGAGCGTTTGTATTATTGTTGTGGCAGACCCCGGCAGGGACTACCGCCACGGCAGTGGCTCTCTTGTTATAATTTAGAATAATAATTCCAAAGACCTCAATGATAATAATTCCAAGAGATACAGTTCTCTAGGTTATTTACAGCGATCTATAATATGTAGAGCATCAAATTACTAATTAATGAATCATACCATTTCTATTGTATGCACACTTTGTTCTTAAATTGATAAATATTTTTTAATAAAAAAAATTAAGTTAGGCATAGGCATAATGGACAATAAATTGTGTTTTTGTGGCATTTGGAGAAATGCGAAGGGATTCAGTGCTATATATTTGTCTTTTAGTTGAAAATTTATCGCTATTTGGAGTCAAATTCAAATTCATTGTGTTTAGTAGTAAATTTTCTATACATGCGATTTAATGAGTCATATCGCTATTTCGAATCAAATTCTTCATTATGTTTAGTAGTAAATTTTCTATATGTGAGATTTAGTGATTCATAGATATTTTTTAAAAGTTGAAATTAAAGTTTTATATAATTACACCACATTTTATAGGTAAATCTATAAATTGCACTCGAACAAATTATATTATATATTTACTTATTAATATTGAAATTTACATATTACCATATTAATTTATTGCATTTCTTTACTGCTAAATAAAAAGATTTAATAAATAAATTATTAATTATATTTAATAGTGATAAGTCTTTTTATATGCAATTCATAAAAAAATCATTATAAAGAAAGTTATTACCAAGAAACTTATATATTTTTTTTAATGAAGAAAAAAAAAAATGTAATGAAAACGAGAAAACTCATAAAAGCGATTGAATGTCATTATGTGAGAAAACTCATAAAAGCGATTGAATGTCATTATACATACATAGGTTCTAATGAGATTTTCCCACTATCTCCTTCCACGTCCAATCAATAACCTCATCAGCTAGTCTCAGTTCCAATAACGTAGAGAATCTTTAAATATTTGAATGTTTCAGACCCGAACCTCATCAGCTAGCCTCAGTTCCAATTTGAGAGCTATTGGTTTATATTAATTATTGGTTTCTTACTCAATGCTTGATTTAAATGAAATTTTTCTCGAGTCTTAGGTGGAGTTTCTTACGAGGTTCCATCAGAAAAATCACAGTGAATGGAATTATCAATTTCCATTTCCTTGGATCTATGCAAATTATGATTGTCCTAAATTTTTGGATATGCATTAGATTTTAAAGGTGAGCTCTTTATGTTTTTTAAAAACTTCAAAGTTCAGCCAACCAAACTCTCTATTCAATGTTGAGAAGAAGAGATTTAACCTAAGTCACATGACACGAGGACACGAGACACGAAGGACACGTAAATACGAGTATTCAATACGAAACGCAGCGACCCGGAAACAGGACACGGGGGACACGTTTTATATATATTTAATAAAAATATATATATATACACCGAAATATAGTTTTTTATCCATATTAAATTGCAGGTTGCAGGCTGCAGCTTATCTAATCAAATTAAAATATAATTACTTCTCAAAGTTCATAGTTCACTTTAAAAAAATAAATAGAATCAAAATTTACAACTTACAAGCACATAAGAAACTAAGTAGTAAGTACTTACTAATAACTACTAATTATAAATTTAGAACTTAGATATTAAAACCATAATGATAAAATGCATATTTTCCATTAAGTCATCAAAATCAAAATGTATCACTATTCACTTTCAGACTTTCAGTGTTTACAACTTTACAATGTACAATCTAAGATAGATCATAGATCATAGATCATAGTAGATACTGACTCCTGAGTCCTGAGAGAATGCCAATAGAAAATACAAAAGAGTAGATACTAGATACAAAATAAGTAGGAATATCATATCTCGGTACTGGTCCATGCGTCATGACTCATGAGTCATGACTCATCGAGTCATCACTCTATCAATAGTCCATGTCCTCTGGCTCTATGTCATAGTCACCATCACTGCCACTGCCATCTGACTGTACTCCATCCTCCTCCTCTATGCCCAATCCAGGATCTGCTGCTGTGGAGGATGACCCCTCAAAATGTTGTGTCTCATCATCAAAAGTCACTGGCTCTAGCACTGGGTCATTAAGATCCATGTTGGCTAATGCCAACTCAATGCTGTCATCCAAGCCCATATCATCAGGAAACACATCCCACATCTTTGTTTTTCCCTTCAACCACTCCTGTCTCTGCCTGTAAATAAGACGAAGGTTGGTGTGCACATACACCATTGTCTTCGCCCTGGATTGGTCAAGCTTGCTCTTTTTCAAACTATAAAGATTCCCGTAAGTGCTCCAATTCCTCTCACAACAAGAAGATGAAGTAATTTGAGAGAGGACCCTCAAGGCTAACTGTTGTAGAATAGGCATGAAGCCCCATGAGTTGCCCACCATGCATAGGCACTTTTGACCCCCTATCTCCAAGTACATCATATGCCCCAAATCTCTTGGTGCCAGTGGAGAACTCTACAAAGCCTTCCTCCACCTCAAGAAAAGATGGGTTATCCTGAAATATCCTTCTGAATGCTATCTTCCTCCCCTGTGAAATCTCTCCATCCATGTGAGGAGGGTATCTGTGTGAGGTCCCACCACGGAGCCACTCTTGACTGTAGTATTTGGGATTCAAAGAGTGAGCTAAGCAATGCAAAGGTGTGCAATTCTTATCCCACCTAGAGATAAGAATATCCTGTATGGTGGACCATAAACTCTCTGCTGATGTCTCATATGCGGGGCACTCATTCTCCATAACAATAGTCTTCACAGACTCAATCATGGAATCCCAACCCTCATAAACCTCTCCTAAGATGGGCTGGTCCGTGTCTGCAAACCGCAAAAAAGAAATGATAGGGTTCATGATCTTTATGGTAAGATCCACCCTTTCCCACCAACCATCATCTAACGCTGTGTCCTTTACCTTTTTTGAAGCTGCTTGATCCGTCTTTCTCCAAAAAGACCAAAGATCTGAAATAACCATGGCCCCAAGAGCGGCCTTCACCTCCTTCAACCTCTTAAGCATGATGAATGAGGAAGCAAACCGAGTATCTACAATCTTTAACAAGGATAGATGTGTGTACTTTTTATATATTGTGAGGGCATTGGTATGGTTTTGCACAAAATTTCGGATATGGCGTGCATCCTCAAGAAGATTGCCAATCCATGTCACATCTGAAGCAATAGATTTGAGTGCTAAATTCAAAGAGTGAACAATGCATGGTGTCCAAAATATTTGTGGATATTTAGTTTCCACAATCAAGCCAGCTGCTTTGCAAACAGGTGCATTATCTGTGATGATTTGCACACAACTCTTAATGCCTACTTCTTCAATAACTTTAATAAACAGCTCACCCATATATTGTGCATCCTTGTATTGTCCAAGAGCATCAACTGCTTTCAAGAAAACCGATCCATTTTGAGAATATACCATGAAATTGATGAGAGGATGGCGTGCTGTATCTGTCCATCCATCAGAAACAATACTGACACCAGATGAGATCCATGATGATTTAATAGGTTGTAGAATTTTATCCACCTCCTTCCTTGCCTTCACCAACAATGTGGTTCTAAGTTTTTCTGAACTTGGAGACACATACCCAATTGGAGCCCTATCAACTAGAGCTCGACACATCTCAATAAACATAGGAGACCGTGCAACATTAAAAGAAATGAAGTTGAGATAGAAAAATAATGCCAATGTAAGATCAACCTCATCTCGCTGTTCACGCCGAAAAATCTTGTCCATTGGACCACCATAAGTTTGGGCTGCCCTCTTTTTTGCTGGCTGAATTTCTTTTCTCCCAAATCGACTACTATTAGAATTCCTCAAGAATGG
Organism: Pinus taeda; assembly: GCA_000404065.3. Taxonomy (NCBI): domain Eukaryota; kingdom Viridiplantae; phylum Streptophyta; class Pinopsida; order Pinales; family Pinaceae; genus Pinus; species Pinus taeda. The sequence continues at coordinate 69,520 of APFE030763355.1, read as the reverse complement.
AAGAGGATCTTCATTTTTACTAGTTTTCCTGCTTGCCGCCACCACATTCCCAAAGCTAGTTGCATCCTCCCTTTCCAAATCCATTTTTTCTCTAGGACTGATCTTTTTGCATACTCCAATTCCACAAGGAAGGCCCAACAAATAGCCCTTAACTCGAAAGTAAGTGCTCTTAAATTCACCCTTGCAGAAATTACAAGACCAATGCACATTCCCTCTCGGACCAGTCTTTGGCACTTGCTTCTTGGTTACATACTTCCAGAGAGGGTATTTTTTTAGCTGTGCTTGTTGTCTTGCTGCAACAACATCATATGTTGATGTTGGCTGAACACCTACAACTTCACTTGAAGCACTTGGAGCACTATGACCAGGAGAAGGTGAAACAGAAACACTTGGAGGGGGGGACCACGAAAAGCACTACCCTTCCTTTGACCTCTGCCGGCTGCCTTGGATAATTGAGCCATTAATCCTGATTCTTCTCACTGTTATAAGTCCACACACCTTCACCTACAAAAAAAACAATTAAAGTTAAACAATTATAAATTATAAAGTTAACTGAAACTGAGAACTGTTATATCAATATGATATTATGATTCAATATGTGAATTGTCCTAGATTACTGTGGTAAAATGCGCCTTAAGGCTGGTATATTTCACTCACTGCCCATTCACTGTCTGTGTGCACAGTTCTAACTGCCCATTCACTGTCTGTGTGCACAGTTCTAACTTCTGAAGGCTAACTGTTGTAGAATACAATTATACAACCTTGAACCTACACTGTACAGGCTCTTACTTCTTAGCAATCTGTGCAGGGGATATGATAGAGAATTTAGAAAGTTACAGCCTACACTGTACAGGCTACAGGCTTACAGCCACTTAAAAAACCACCAGAAAATACCAACGTTCCCTCTGAGTTTGTGAGGTTTCTTATGGGAACTAGCTTGGTTTATTTGGACAGTTATCCCTTCAGTTCATACTCCCACACCCTTTGTCCTAAGTGCCAGAAAATTGCACACTGCAATGAAACATCATAGTTTGACAGTGCATACATTTTTCAGCTATAGAGCACTTATATTGACTGAGCACATCATCATCAGTCTTACAGATACATTCAAGCCTCTAACTGAAAGTTAGATTGCTAAGGTACCATGGATCACTTTATCTTTACGTTTACATGTATAGTCTTGACTCTTCAAAGATGTTGACTTTGAATAGACAGGTAGGGGTTCTTTCTTTCAGGTTACAGACTAAAGAAACAAAATCAGCATCAGGCATATTAGATATATCATATAAGTTTATATTTATAACATACTTCAGCTGTACTTGTAAATATAATTTCATTATTGAACAAGTGGACATTCTGAGCATTTCTACTATGAAATGAGTGAAGAATCAAATCTCCTCCATGAGAGAAGCCAAGGATAGAACTGTTATCAGATGTGAAATCAAATAGCCATGGGGAAATTCTTCCTTTGCATCACGAAAGCTTTTTCCTATATAGGGCATATTAGACAAATCTAGTTACATGTGGTATCTCAGCAAGTCATCGAAAGATTACAACCACAGTAAAAAATTGCCATCCATGGGAAAGAAAAATTACTCCAAGTCTGCACACAAATATGGGTAGAGAATATATATAGACCAGGGGCCTTCTGAAATAAAAAATCGAATGCAAGGAGGAACAGTTGTTAAGGTGAAATTAACCAACATCAGTGTTTTCAAAATGATACAAAAGTCTTGTATGTTCCCAGCTTCAAGCACAATCTGTTGCCTATAAGTCCAATCACAAAATAAAACGTAAAGTAGAGCTTGCTCAGAAGAACTGTCTCAACCAGTGTTACACAAAGTTTCAGGGGAAGGGGGCCAAGGAGAAGGAGTCTTGGTGACGGCTAGAAGGTACCCCCCAATTAAACAATGGACAGCGTAATGGGGGTAGGAAAAAAAATTATGATTCAAAAATTATTATTACAAATTAAATAGGTAAAAGCCTAAAACAATGAAAATGTCAAATGCACAGGTCCAGGGCCTATTATTTTTTACAATCTTCATGAATTAGTTTATGTGCTATACGCGGATGTATTGTTATCCTGCCAGTGACAGATACCAATTATGAGTTCTCATCATCGCTCAATGGTGAGACTGAGAACTCATTCAATTCGTGCCAAGTTGAGATAGAGGGTTTCCGAGGTCTTATGCGCTGGCAGTCCTAAAGTCGTGGGAGAAACTTGGGATCCTGTACACTGAACAGTTAACAACTAAAAGAAATGCAACGCAGCAACAGGTGTGGTGGCTTACAAGTTACAGGTTTGCGCCGACGCCGGATGGTCTTGGCTCTTGAACGCTGCACAGTGCACATGACGACAGCTCCAGACAGCGACAGCTCCAACAGCTCCAACGAAAATAACCGGAAAAGACCACGTGTAGGGTTTAAGAAGTCTTTTTCCCCAATACGTATTCAAAACTGTGAAATACGTTAATGCCACGTATTCGATACCTGAAATACGCGTATGCGGAATGCATGACACGTACCAAAACAGCGAATACGTATTCGATTTTTTAGGACACGATCAAAATCGTATTGGACACGTATTAGGGTTGTTTTCGTGTCCAATACGTGAAATACGGGACACGGGACCCTAAGGGACGTGTCCTGTGACTTAGGATTTAACCTATTTTAAGTCCTTGTTGTCCTACCAAATTTGAAAGGCCACTTCAATAGTTTATCCTACCTATACACCCTTTCCACTTCCTTCCAAACTACCTACCTATACACCCTTTCCACTTCTTTCCAAGCTTCTAAAGAATAAAGGTAAGTCAGGAAGAGATCAACATTTGTCTCTTCTACTTGTTGGCACAGGCTACACTTTTAGGCTTAACAAATCTAGACATTCACACAAGTACAAAGAATTATTTTATATGCCTAGGTTTTAGAGAACTCATTCATTTAGGTTATTGTATGGACATAAATGAAACACAAAAATGTGAATAAATTTTTTCTTTTTATTTGGGAGAACATGACTTAAAAGGAAGGAATTTAAAGTCATTATATCATAAGATGATGTGGAATAATACCTATAATTGCTAACCTTTTCTAATAATATCTCTATGTGGTATGTGGTATGTATTATAAGGTTAATAACATTATTTTATTTTTTAATATTCATGTGCGTTTTATAAATTTGTAATATTTTTGATATTGCAATTTTGCATGACCTGAATACTTGATATTCTTAGTAGAAAAGTCAACCTTTGTTCTTTCTTTAAGGAAATTCATTTTTGTTTAGTTTACAAGAAATATCCGTACTTGATTATGATCCTTCAATAAACTTTCTCATCCATTCATCCAATCTTTGAGTCAATCCTTATGAGCTTGTTGTTATAGTAGTTGCAATGACCTTAAGAAATTTTACAAGGGCCAAATTTTAGGATCCCCCCTTCAAAATCTTAGACATATATGTGTTCTAACCCCTAAAACTATTCTTCATACCCTTAGGTTGGGAAGAGAAGGAACTTTTTTCACTTAGAAAATCCAAGAAATTGAATAGTGCATTGCATCTTTACAATGCAAGGCATCATAGCCCTACAATGACACATTTCAATCCTTCAATCCATCACATCGCATCTTTGCAACACATTCTTCTATCACAAATTCATTTTCAACAGTGCAATAAATGCACATTAAATACTCTTCCATAATGAAAAATATTTATAACCCCCCCCATTCATTTTCAACGTGTAATTTTATCATAAACCTCCTCTACTACCTTACACCATACATTTTGGTAATTCTTTGTTGTCATCCATAATTGGGTTTCACTACGAGGATTTGTAACATTTGCACCACATTCAAGGTATGTACTATGCATTTAACTCCCACAATAATTTTTTTGTCAATAAGCTTATTGTTACATTGTTTTCTTGTGATCACTTATTCTCCTAACCATTCACCTTGGATATATACGTACAAACATGACCATTACTCACCCCTTATAACACTTAGCTATTTTCAATTGATTTTTCCATTGCATTGCATCATGACTTATCTTACCATCCCTATGCCTTTTCCTTGTGTATCACACAATGCGCATTACAATTCCTTTTCATATTCTAACTTCCAGTATTGCTTTATGACACATATCTCTTACTTAGCTTATTATGAGATAACACAATGCACCATATAATCATGTCATAGTACATCTCCATATCACATTGCAATCCCTCTGCCTAATTTCTTTCCTTGTGACACAATGCATTCTATAACCCAGACTGAGCTAATTCATTGTACTGCACACCAAGTTATTCTATTGTTTTCTAATTTATCTATTATGATGACTATCTTTACTCTTCTAGGTCTAGCAAATTATTCTTATCTGAGCATATAATCATAAGAAGATATGGCTCCTCCAAAAAAAATACGTAGGAAAGAACCTACAAAGGAAGCGTCAAAATAAAGTCCCATTGCTTCGGTACTTACATAACTTAACACAAGGTGCTTTATTGAAAAGTGTATCCCCATCAGTTGGTATGAAATCTATCACCTATTTGCAATGAGAGAGTATTTTGAGTTCTATTGGCTTTGATCTCTTGCAATAAAGGTTATCAAAATGTATTGTTGGAAGAAAATAGAATGTTAGAAGACATTATAATGTAGTTGTTAGGAGCTTGGAAATCTTTAGAAGATGCTTTCCATGCTCATATCGATTCCATATGTAGTTAAGGAAAAAGGTGTGCAACTAAAGGATAACTTAGAAGCCATCAATATAATGAAAGAGTGGATAATAGAACACCTAGCTTCACTAGATACTTTTTGAAAGAAATATGAATTGGGTATGGAAACAGATAAAGAGGAGATCGTGTTTTCCATCCGATCTCAATAAAAGTTGAGAAAGGTGTAATAAAATATGGGCACATCTGAACAACAACACAACATGATAGATAGGCTAATAAAATACCACAAATTAGCCTCCATCAGAGCATGGGGAGAGGTGAGGCTCGAACAAGAAATTGAAAATGAAATATAGGAGATGATGCATGCATGTAAAATAGCTATACAAAACCAACCAAATAAGCATTATAACAACACCTATTGGAGATCATAAGGCTACACTAATTATTACTTCGTTATTACACATAATCCAAGTCAATATGAAGATAGTGGTTCCTAATACATTCAAATATTAAGTCATCAATGAGGGTCTAATTTCAGGAAAGGCTTTATCTATTATAGAAAACTACAAGGCTTGGAATGCCCATATGACCCAAAGGTTACAAGTTCAAGTCCAAGCATTGTCAATTTTGGAGTTAAGTTCATGATATGTCTTTATTTTATTTATTTTAAATTTTAATGTAATTATGTAAAATAAATAAAAATTAGAGAAAAAAAGTGCATTTAGAAATTAGACATGAGGGTAGGTAAAGAGTCATGGAATGTTAAAAGTCACCACATTTTGTATAAATGTAACCCTGTAGGAAAGAGAAAGTGAGCTTTAGCTTTTGTACTCGTGGAGCATTCCCGAAGGGGAAAAGCTTTTGACTTTCTTGATGAATAAGTTCTACATTTGTGCACTCACACTATTTAGTTTCTTGGAGATACTTTGTGAGTTTGCATTAAATGTTTTAGCACTAATACTCAAAAGTTGGAACGACCAAAAGAAGGATTTTTTGTAATGTGTTACCAAATGATATAAGAATGTTCTTTATTATTATTTGGTAGTATATGATTGTTGCACTCTTGTTTCATGTTAATGAAACTTCCATAATTCTAAGAATGCCTTGTTTATTTTTACATGCTTACATGTTGGTTGTTGTTGGTTGTTGATTGCAATCTATTTTACAATTAATAGCTAGTATTGTTTAATCTTTGTGTATATTAATTAGATACTGGTATCACTCTTTCCTTAAGATTCATGCTTATTTAAAAATATGTTGTAATATTCCTCATATAAAGTCACTTAAGGTATTTTCAATAAGGCTTATTTTACTTGAATTCCATCAAGGGATTTATTTGCGTTTCCCTTCCATATCTGATTCATCTAAAAGAAAACTTTCACAAATCATAGGATAGTAGTTGGGCCAAAAATATGGATGAGAATCTCATCCCAAACAACCTAAATTCTAATTGGGGCATCATACCAAAGAGATCCCCTTAAAAATGTAAGCAATGCATTTATCCCTGTCAACACATGTGAACCATGTATTGTTTGTAATTATATTTAAGTAGGTCTTTTTCTATGAATATATTTTGACCTATTTGAATGCTTATCATATTTAGGTACTCAATGGTTTGAATGTTTGTAAGAACTCAATTGTCTCCATCTACATTCATTTACAATATTGTATACAACCTAGTAACAAAAAGTGTATACGACTTTGTTGAGATGTGTATCTTGGAAGGTACTTCCACAATCCTTAGGGTATTGGGTTTTTGAGTAGTTGACCCATGGAAAAGTTTTTTTGTGGGAAATGTACCCAAGGAGTGGGTTGTGGACCTAAAGTTGTGTTCTAAAGTCCCAAGTGGAAAATTATTTTTTATTCTATTGGATACATGAGGGGAAACTTTGATAGACTAAAGCTATGGATATAATGGAGAAGGAGAAAGCCATTCAAAAGAATTTAATTTCTAAAATTAATGATGTTTGAGCATGTGGACTTAAGTTGGCTTGGGCAAAAGGATGTGATCCTTGGTGGAAAATTGATTCCACAAAGAACACTATAAGTAGGAATAATATGGAACACATTTGGCACATCATTGCATCTCATGTAAGGAGAAAAAAATCGTAAGAATAGGATTCCAAACATTAGGAGAAAGAAATAGTTGGAGGACTATTTTATGGTTTTTCTTGTGCTACAAGTGTTGGAAAGAAGGTTGAGTATGCTTTGCGTCTAGGGTGAATTTTATATGGATTTGAACATGTTCTTTTATGTGGTTTTGGGAATATGTTTTGTTTTATATATTTGTGTATAGTTCTGAGTAGATTTCTAGTGTGTTAAGGAGGGTCAAGACCCTTGGAATTGCTAGGCAGTAAAGCCATAAGGCATGTGGTGTAGCGAAAGTGAGGGACAAGCTTTATCAACAATGTGTAGAAGTTTGAGGGTTTTGAAGTGAGGTATATGTAGAAGTATTGAGGTATATACCTAAGGTCTGAATTTGAGGTATTATAGAAGAGGGTTTTAGGGTCAAGTAAACTCAGGAAGAGTTCCTTAGGACTGATAATTTTGAGTACTATGCATAGATACTTGAAAAGGTATGTGGCTTGGTTTTCAAGTATATGATTGCATAGTTTAATTGATGTAGGTATCTCCAATAAGGAGGAATTAGAAAATGTGTTTTATCCCTAAGTACAATGATATTTGATGAGACAAATTCATAGTTAGAGGGAAGCCATTTGAATCTTATGAATAGTGACTTTGGAGCAATTGAGTTATTGTTAAAAGGAAGATTGTTTTGGGCCTATATTTAGTGTATTTGATGAAGCAGATCATTGAGAGAAGGTAGGATATTTGAATCTCTATGTATAGTGACCTCGAAGGAGCATTATCACTATGTGAATGCAAAAGTGTTGAGTTGAAGTGTGCAAGAAAATTTGGAGAAGCGAAGGACCTTATGAGCATCTGAGGTATAGGTATTTCAGGAACATATTCTCTACAAGTATAGGTGGCAAAGAACATGCCATCTGTTCAAGACAAGTGGATTTAAAGGGCTAGTGCAAGTGCTTCTTCAACAAGTAAGTCAATTTTTTTCTTGTTCTTGGGCATACTGATAGTCAAATGTTGTTGACATCCAGCCCTAGCTTTCCTTGTATCAAGGCTAATTGTAAGGGCCATGATCCCTAATATGAGAGCCCTAGGTTTATTGTATTAAATTTGTAATACAAGGAATTTTTGGTTTTGAAAATCTATTTTTCACTTCATTGATTCACTGTTGTACATTTTATATTGTGTAAAGTGCTTGGTGTTGTCATATCTCAATGTGTTTATGATCCTGTTTTAGACATAGAATTGATTCTAAAGTTCCAAGGAAAAATGAACACGGTATCAGAGCTACTTTGAAGGGACAACTAAATCACTGTGTGCACAACATACAATTCAAGAGGGAGTCAATTGCCTTATTGTTGAAGCAATAACACCATGGAAACATTGGTCACTAGTATCAGGTACAAATATAGATTGGATGGCTTGTCCATCTATAGTGCTTGGAAAGAAAGGATCAACCTTTTCTTGTTGGCGAAAAAGATATGGAATTTTTCTGACAGGAGATTCAAAATCCAATGGACCCTAAGGAGTTGGAAGTGTATGAAGATTTGGATGTGAAGGAGAAGCTCATCATCCTAGATGATTTCAAATATCACTTGATACCTCATCTAACCAGTAAGAACACTACACAAGAGATGTGGAAGGCTCTTCAAGACTTGTTCCAGAATAAGAAAAGGAACTAGTTGTTGGTCTTGAGAGAGAAGTTCAAGAACACCAAGATGTTGGATGGTGAAGGTGTCACTTTGTATTTGATGGGGATTTCTCAAGTTCGAGATGAGCTAATTTCCATTGGAGATAACATTCCAAAATCTGAGCTAGTGAGAACAACTTTAAAGGTATTTACAGAGGAATGGAAGCATTTTATCAAAGGGATTTTCACTCAGGATAATTTGTTAGATTAAAATAGGTTATGGGAATAATTCATCCAAGAATTATTGTAGGATGAGGGTCTTCACAAGAAGAAGTTTGTTGATGATAATGTGGCTCCTGAAGGTAAGATGGAGGGAAAAGAAAAGAATGACTTGAGGAAGTTGAATTGTTTTGCATGTGGTGAGTATGGCCATTATGCAAGTGTCAGTAAAAGAAGAAGGGAGATGATGAGCAGAGGAAGGAGGCAATTGGGGTTGCTACATCTTTAGGTGCGTTGGATGTCTTCTGAAGAAAGTTGGAGGATGAATTTTCTCGAGTCTCTCATTCCTATGAGGGTGCCATTAATGATCATGCATGGTACCTAGATAGTGAAGTGTCAAAGCACATGAAAAATTTAGAAAAAGCTTTTGAGACTCTAACTGAATGGGACTCGAAGTTATACATGGATGTTGGTAGCAAGAGTCATAAATTTATCAAAGGGTTAGGTGTTGTGCCATAAAGGATGGAGTCAGGTGGGTTTTTATGAGTTCAATATGTACTCTTGGTTTCAAAGTTTAGGTAAAATATGTTTTTTGTCTCAGTGATCGAGGTTCTTGAGTTGGAGGTGATATTCTGAGATGGGAAAGAAATGCTCAAGATCAAAGGCTATAACTCTGTTCGAGCTATCATTGGAGTTAGGGAGCATAGTCTATATCATCCAATGAGGAAGCCTATACATCAAGGGAAGAAGCGAGTTCCTAAGACTTAGAGGGAGTCAAGTTTGAGCGAGAGTTTGTATGTTTAGAGGGAGAATATACAACCAAAGAAGAGCATATGGTCAATGGGGAGTAAGGAGACTTCTATATCTAGCAAGAACGGACCATGGAATGGGTTTAAGGCTTATCATGAGAGGAAGAAGTGGAAGCTTCTAGAATAAAGTACATTACTGAAGATAGCATTGTTCATTCTTTAGGGTATGTTGTAGTGGTGGATGCTAGATATTGGGCTAGTGTTGCTGAAAACATACTTTCAAGTAGTGGAAGTACCTCCCTCGATAAGAGGGAGTGTTGAAATGTGTAGATTTGGAGGTACTCCCACAACCCCTAGGGTACTAGGTTTGTGAGGATTTCACCCATCAAAAAATTATTTTGAGGGCAATGTACCCAAGTAGTGGCATTTTGACCCAAAGTTGTGGGCTAAATATCGAAGGGAAAAAATTATTGTTTATTCTATTGGATGCATGAGGGGCACCTTTGATGTATTAAATGACACCTATGGCTATAATGGAGAGTTAAAAATTCATTAAGAATACTGTTATTTCTAAATTTAATGTTGTTTGAGCATGTAGGCTTAGGTTGGCTTAGGAAAAATGACATGACCCTTGGTGAAAAATTGACTCCGCCAAGAACACTATAAGTAGGAATAATATGGAGCTCATTTGGCACATCATTGAAACTCATCTAAGGAGAAAAAGAACCTAAGAATAGGATTCCATACCTCAAGATAAATCCATAGCTGGAGAAGGAGTATTTTATGGTTTGTCACATTTTGCAAGTGCTAGAAAGAAGGCTGAGTATGTTCTTTGTCTAGGGAACTTTTTATGTGGAGATGAATGTGTTCTTTTGTGTGGTTTTGGGCATATGTTTTGTTGTATATATCTGTGTATAGGGACAAGTGTATTTTTGGTGTGTTAAGGAGAGCCGAGACCCTTGGAATTGTTGGACATTAAGGTTGTAAGGCCTATGGTGTAGTAGAAGTGAAAGTTGAGCATCATCAAAGCAATGCATCGAATATTAAGGGATGTGAAGTGAAGTATATGTAGAAGTATTGAGGTGTGTACCCGAGATCGAAATATGAGGTACTTCAAAAGGGAGTTTTAGGGTCGAGTAACCTCAGGAAGAGTACCTTAGGACTAATACTTTTCAAGATTGTGCAGAGATCCTTGGAAAGGCATGTGGCTTGGTTTTCAAGTAGATAATTGCATATCTTAATTGGTGTAGTTCTATCCAATAAGGAGGGTTTGGACAATGTGTTTTTTGCCCTAAGTATAATGATATTTGATGAGACAAATTCATAGTTAGAGGGAAGTAATTTGAATCCTCTGAGAAATGACTTTGGAGAAATTTAGTTAATATTGTTAGAAGGAAGATTTTTTGGGCCTATGTTCAGTGTATTTGATGAAGTAGATCACTGAGAGAAGGCAGACTATTTGAATCCTTATGCATAGTGACATTGGAGGAGCATTGTTAATGTGTGCACCTGAATTGTGCAAGAAAATATGGAATACTGGAGGACCTTGTGAGAAACTAAGGCATATATATTGGAGGAGCATATTCTCTACAAGTTTAGGTGGAAAAATACATGATAGGTGTTCAATACAAGTTGATTGAATGAGCTAGTGTAAGAAATTCTTCAACAAGTAAGTCAAGTTTGTTCTTGTTCTTGGGTAGATTGATAGTCAAGTATTGTTGACATTAAACCCTAGCTTTCCTTGTATCAGGGCTAATTGTAAGGGCCATGATCCTTGGTAGAAGAGCCATATATTGTTTGTACTAAAGTTGCAATATAAGCAAGTTTTGGGTTTGTATATCTATACTTCATTGGTTCAATATTGTACATTTTTCATTATGCAAAGTGCATGGTTTTGTGGTATTTCAGTGTGTTTGTGATCATGTTTTAGACATAGACTTGATTATGAAGTGTTAAGAAAAAATCAACAAACTTGCTAACTATAACATTTCAAGTTGACAATCTCTCATTGTAATTATTGCATCAAAAACCCTATGTTGAAAATTGTCCTTAATCAATAGAATGTATTTCAACAATTCTCCATTAATTTGCATTCATTTCCCCATTCCTTAACTAATAATATTCTCCATTAGAATTACAATATTATATACAACCTGGTAACAAAAATTGTATAGAACCTAATAACTATTAAAATGTTCCCATATGACAATTTGCAGTCATAATTATTGCATCAAAAATGATATGATGACATTTGTACTTAATCAATAGAATTCCCTTCAACAATTCTCCATTAATGTGCACACATTGTCCCTTTCTTTAATTGACAACTTTCACCTCTAATCGATGCTTCCTAGTTATCCCGATGTAGTTGGTTTTATTAGTCAAATTTGTATTAATTGATTTTGAGATATAAAATAGAAGGTGAACCTCTATTGAGCATAATTTTCATTTATATACCCTAAATGGGGTGATTTTGCATCATTGGAAACCTCTAAATAAGATTTACGTAAAAAAATTATAAACCTAGGGAAGAGATAGAAAGTAAGGAGATATGACCCTTAAGCAATTTTGTTTAGGCCCTCAATCAATGTCCAACAATGAAGAACCTAGTTCTACTCTAAAATGCATGAACCCATATTGATGATCCCAAATCATCTTGAATAATCGTTGCAATTACCTAAATGGTCTATAATGCTTAAAGGGGATGAACTGTGACTTGGGTCATGGTATGAGAACCACATATTTGTTAATGAGGCAGTGGTCAATCATTTTCTTTAGTAATGACTTTCTTAATCTTGTTTGTTTTAGTTGGAAAATTATCCTTCTAAATTATCTCTTGAGCTTCTTCACTTTATCCATCTCAACTTGTCAAATAACATAGTACATAAGGATCTAATTTTGGATCATACCCACCCTTTTAAGCATCAATGGTCCCTCATGAACATAGAAAAAATTATCGAACATAATTATAAATAATACCCTATCAAAACAAACTATTAAGAATCTATGCTCACCTTTATGATATTTCCTAGTTCTTATTGTCAATAGGACCCATATTAGAGTTTTCTTTTAGTTGATATTTTTCCTTCTATGCAAATTTTTCCTTTAAAAAATAGGCTTAGTAGGTACATTATAACATCTTCATTACTAGTATGCATGAGTTTCTCTAACTTTAAGACTTCCTTTTAAATTTCTTCCTTCATTATGGTTTATCCCATATCAATATTCCTTTGAGGCATACCTTTTTCAAGTATTTCTTCTTTGTAAGTGTTCCCATGTAGGTACATATATGAAGTCTACTTTTTTCTTTCTTTCCATCTTTATAGGTTTTCCCATTAAAATCCAATGGCCCTTCATACACCTCATCCTTCAACATGCCTTGAGACTTTATTTCATGATGTCAAAGGTTGTAAGGCTAGCTTACAGGTGCATGCAAGAACAAGTTACATCATAGCAATAGCAAGGACACATGTATATACACACAAAGAAGAAAGGAGTTTCTAGAAGGAATCCATATTGTCTTCTTATTCCAACTTTATGTATATTTATACATAGTAGATGTGGTTGGAGTGGTCGTAACCACTCCAACCAATCACTCTTACATTTACCTTTTATTGTTTATTACATATATTTACTCATATAAGTTTGAAGACTATACATGCCCTAAGATGTCCCTCCAACATCTCCCTCACCCTCAATGCCTTTCTCGTTCAAAGAAAGGGTGTTGCAATGGCTTGGAACTTTACTTCTTGTAGAATTATCCTTATTCCACATCAACCATGCCTACGGGTTTGCATATGTAACTTAGCTGTAATGGCCATCAACTAGATTAAAAGATGCAAGTATAAAAGGTTTATTGTGACTTCTACTTACTAGTTGGCTACATGTTGTAGATCTCAAATATCAATAATTCTCTACGGTATTTCTACTATATATATTTCTACTCCAACTAGGAACCGTTAGACAACACCTCTCCAATACAAGGGCCTTTCTTTCCTCTCTACAGATGAGTCCAGTGCATGACTATTGCTCCTGAGAGTTCTTCATTCATACATAAAATTAGTGAAAGCCTGCACATCAACCATCCTACTCTTTTCCATGGTCACAATCTAAGAACCATTATGCAACTTCATAACCAAGGGCTCAATCAACATAGTCTCATGTTTTCATCATCTTATCTCTTTAGCTCTCATGTGTATTATGCTTATCTAACTTCCTATTCTTGATTTTTTCTTTGTTGCAAGTACTTTTGTCCAAAAAGTTTATGTTGCATGGATCTTTTGACAGTTCTTGGGAAAAATGATAGTTGTAGTGGATTCTCATTTGTTCTTGAAGATTATTTTTGGTCTCATTATTGATAGCTTTATTTTTATGGTTGTCAATTAATGCTCATGTGTTGCTGCACTATTAAGTATGTTGTAGAAAGGATGATTGGATTGAGTGCTTGTTGATTACTACTTTAATACTCACTGATTTAATGTTTCTTGGAATCTACAATTAATTTTCATGAAGGAAGACTTTGTCAACTAAACACACTATTTTTTTCCAGTATTGGAATTTTTATTTTTTTATTATAATAATAGTCAACTTGATAATGACAAATGTCAACAAGAGATTGATATCATCAACTATACATTGTTTTTATTTTATTTTATTATAGTTGTCAACTTGATAATGAAAAATGTCAACAAGAGATTGATATCATCAACTATACATTGATTTTGGTTACAAAAGCAACGAAAATTGTTTTCTTTGAACAAAGCTCATGTTTCACCCTCCCATAAATTATCACTCCATTGATGGACTAAAAAACTCCATGTATTCTTAAATGATTTATATACTCACTAATTACAACCAATCCTAATGAGAAATAGACCAACAAGTGAGATACAAAACTATTTCATATCCCAAAGAAATGTGCTTAATTCCAGCCAGTGAATGCAATTCCTTCGGTCAATTTAGTTAGTTTTGCTAGCAAGTCGATCAAGTCGACTTGGAAGTTACCTCCACCACATGGCATTTATTTTGTTCAAGTCCTTTAGTTGGTCAAAATTATCCTCAATCATAACATGTACCTGCGTACAAAACAACAAATCATGCTATTTTCCGTAGAGAAGATGTGCCGATCAATTTTTGGAATAGGCAATTTTTTATGCAATCGAATAATGTTATATCGACATAATGCCTCTCTAGTGGATTTTTAACTTGACCAATACATTTTTTAAATCCGTAGTCTACATTATCTCCAACCCAACTCCAACATTATTCATACGCAATTTCATAATTCAAGTATGTGATATCAATATAAGCAGTAGACCTACAGACAAGGGCAAATATTTCACTTTTATGGATAATCGATAAACGTTGGAGAACTTCAAATATATGAGGCATCAAGTTACAATCCTGCATGTTGGTGATGTGGACAGATCAATGTTGTTCCTTCACCATATATGTTGTCTAGGTCCATCCCATTAAAGTAATCACCCTCCTTACGAAACCCAATCAATGTCGTTCACAATTATGTGCAATTAGAATTATATTACAAAAAAATCTTAGCATTGTTGTAAAATAACCCTTGCACTACAAAATATTTTTGTGATAGGCGTTTAAAGCAATGACCTATCATAATTAACTATGATAATCAAAATGGATATCAGTTTTGCAGAAGGTAGACACCAAAAAAATGTCGGCACATTTTTTTCGCACGCGCTTGAAGTGCAGCAGGTATTCAACTAAAAGTCCTTTGTAAATCACAATGCAATAAAAAATACTTGTTTTTTGCCGAGTCGGCTCATATCACTTGTTTTGTTGTGGAAATAAATTGAAAATATGCTATCCGATGTATGATCAGATGCATTTTAAAATTCATTGAGACAACTACATATGTGTTTTATTTTTTACTTCTGTTTGGTAGCAAACATTATTTACCCTATAGAATCAATTTCCTTTCCAAAACATCACAAGATTTAGGTAAATGCGTCTAGAAATTCGAGCAACGCTCTATCAACTTAAATCAATAATTTTCTCAATAGTTGAGTAGATTTATATTCAACTCCATCAATTCAATATCAGAAAATATTTATGGTGAAGTCGATGTTGTTGTAGGATTTTCTAAGTAGATGGGACCTTGAGGTCTGCAACATTATTGTTGTTATTATCACTAAATTATCGGTTGGAAGGGACAATCATTTGACAAATCTAGAGGCTTTTTGTAAAAGGATATCTATGCATGAACGCTTGATTGTGTACTAACAATGATATGACATTAACATTTATTTAGCCTTAAGGCCCACACATTATTTTTTGAGGACCTCAAGTTGAGGATTGAGATACATGACTCTATTATTAGTGGTTGTGATATTAGTAATTGTGATGTTTAGGTATGTTCTCCATTGATATTATGATAAAGATAACATTAATGGTTATGTATGTTATCTATTTCTATTATGTTAATTGTAGCATTAATGGTTATGCATGTTCTCTATTGATATTATGGTGATTGTAGCATAAATCGTTATGTTTGGTCTCTATTGAATTTAGGATGATGATAATAGTAAAGGATATGTATGCTCTCTATTGATATCGTGACAATGATAGCTTTGATGGATAGGTATGTTTTCTATTGATATTACGATGTTCACAGATTTGATGGATATGTATTATGATGATGATAGCCATGATAGATGTGTCCCCTATGTTACCTACTTGCATTAGTTTTGGTTCACAATGAACAATGATGTGAATGACTAGGTGATATTGATGATGGTATTATGACAATAATAACACTGAGAAACTTTGTTACTGATGATTATTGAGTATGGTAGGAAACTACCAGAGGCACTCGCATATGAAGAGTTGACAACACCTGGTTTGATGAAAATTTATATTTTGTCTTTGAAATTCTAAGTCAATTTTGAAACCTGCTATATATATGTTTATCTATATTCTGATGATATGTTAGTAGTTGCAGGGACAAATTACTTGCTTGGCCGAATGACTCAAATATGGGTGATGGGGTTGTACAATTGGATGGAATTGCATGGGAGGGGTGGTACAGTGTCCCTGATCTCACCCACTACCATTCCCACTGTAACTTGGGATGGAAAGGTTGAAACACCTTCGCCTTGAAGATCACAATGTCATGAGGCTAGGACCCAAAGTTGGGTCGTTCATGAGGATTTTACCGAGGGGCGTACATCAAGGAAAATTCCTTGATCCCCAACACCATTAATCTCACTATAGCAATCAGCATAAGAGATAATAGTGGCCTCTGTCGTTGCACCTATACTTTCCCCTCGTAGCCACTGAATGCTTGAAGGGCAAGTGGTGTGTCAACCTTGGAACTTGAAGGGAATTTCTTGAAGAGCACGACCAACTTGACACCCTTGGCATCACAAATAAACTATTAGGTGTGACACCCTTGGAACTTCAAAGGAAGTTCTTGAAGGGCACAACCAAACTTGGCACTCTTGGAATCATTAAAAATAAATAAATTAATAAATATAATCAAGATATGAAAACCAAGTAAATACACTGCAATCAAAATGATGTTAGAAACCAAGGTAATTAAATCAATAATAAAACTTGGGTTAAGAGGATCATAGGAAGAAACAAAATATTTTACCTTAAAAACTCTACCTTTCCCATGTTGGAAAATATTAGGCAGATAATGTAATTTAATTAGGTAAAAAGGGGAAAGAGGGACATAAATGTGAGAATAAATATTAATCCTAAAATAGCTAAACCTAATTAAGAGAAGAGGATGGTGAATTAAAATAAGATTTATAAATTAAATTTTATAGAAATTTAGAGAACCTCCATGTGGCAACAACCAACATAAGAATATCCATCTAAGAGATAACTTGAGTTAAATTAGGGAGTAGATAGGGGATCAAACCTTGACATATCAATTGACTTCAGTAATGAACACAAATTAAGGAGTAAAAGGGGGATCAAGAGACAACTAGGAGAAGAAATAAGAATCTTGTTGAGGTGAGGAAAAATATTATTTTTAAATTAAAATCTAAGTAATTTTTTTTGGAGATCCTTGATGAGAGAGTGACACATGGGTGGGTGAATAATCAAACTATTGGATTATATAAAATAATTAATTATGCATGAAATGCCAAGTGTCACCTATGAGGACTCCTATAAAAGAAGGGGCAGGCCATGGAAGAAGGGAATTTTCTTTACCCTATGGTTGGATAGATGAGACTATGTCAGAGTAGTGACTATGAGCTATAGTGAGTTTGGTGAGGTAGAGGACTTTAGAGAGGGGGCTCTTGAGCCAAAGAGTGCTCTCCTCTACCAGCGAATACATTCCTTCATTGTACAACCCTATTGCAGCTCGAGGGTCCGCAGGGAAGGAGAATACCCAAGGAGTAGGCTGGGAGGTCAATTGATGGGTCATTGCATTCGGATTAAGCACATCGACATTCACACTTGGAGGCAACTGACAACAAAGGAGGGAAAATAACAGCAAGTCAAGTTGAATCTCGTCTCCTTGTGAATAGTACCTATGTTTTTATAATATTCTTTTGTATGAATTAATTATGGTTTTAGTTAATAACGTGTAAATTAGATGATATGTTCAATAAAGTGAAATTCAGGAAATTTTTATATAATGCTTAATAATTTTTTGAGTTTCCAATGCTATTTTCTTATGGTTGTATTTTTAGTATTTAAAAGAAAGAAAAAAAATATAGGGTTGATTCTTACATTTGGTATTAGAGCTATGTTGAACCCTTGAGACTTATAGGCCCATGCATGCATGACTAGTTTTGTTAAAAGTCTACTACATTCTACCTTAAAGTTATAAGAGTAAAATGCAAATAATTATAAACAGAGACACAAGTATTTCATATATATGATTTGAATATAAAAACAAGTCTGACACAATATGAATGTTTGACGAAGTGGCATAGGAATTCAAGAAGCTTTAAACTTGCCTCAAATGTTATCCTTTAGGATAATAACACATATAGGCCAGAGATACAATTTCTTAAATGAAAAAATATATATACAAAATTTTTCAATCAAAAAACTAACATTAATTAAAATCTTAATAATTCTATATATATAATATTAGTATTTCTATATTAATTTATATGTGAAATTTGAGAAATAATATAGATTCCAAAAACTTATTATTTTCTAAACCAATTGAATTTAATATATAATTTTTTAAAATATTTTATAAATTCTAAAATTATTTGAATAAATAAAAATATAAAAACCATATAACTTAGAATGGAAGTCCATTTTGCCGCACATGTGACGGCTTCCTTTTGAAACAAAAGAACGAAGAAGACATGCTATTTCTTCTTCTACATAACAAAGTAATAAATCACATAAATACATGCTTGCATCTAGTACAAGGTTGTGAATCAAATTCTATGCCACTAATATAATACAATGTTCAAAATGACTTTGACATCGACATTAGAGAAAATACATGCATGTAACTTGGCCCTAATTCTATTGGTGTAATAAAGATCCCAATTAATGAAGAAATGGCAAGGGATTTAGTTCCACCTTACTATGACCATGCTGTACTATATGGAATTCCAAAGGGGAAAAACAAACTTTCTTCTTGAACTTCGTTTTTTTTTTGCCCATTCACATGAAAAGACATGAAGAACGCAACAATGAAAGATATACATTTTCCGGAAGAACAAAGGCATGAATGGTATACATTTTTTGGAATAGCAATCGGAAGCCCACGTTGAATTGCTATTCCAGAAAATAACACCACTAAGGATAAGAGCCCGCTTGAAAACCCCATGGTGATCACTAACATTTTTCCTGGTCAAAAAAATAAAGTTTCCATGAAAAACCTCGAACACTGAGAACAACTAAAATTCGAACGCTGGTTCAACCTCAAATTATTTCTACTTAGTTTCTCTTATTTGCTTAGATCCAATGCCATTTTTATAACTTGACCTGTGATGTTTATTTGTAACACTAGTTCCATTTAACTGGCTGTCATTGTTAACTAGATGGAATTGTTAGATATAACTACTTGCATGCATGAGTTAAGATGAATTATTAGTTGACTTGTTCAGAAAATTAAATTCAGCTGTCAGTGAAGTGTCAGTAATGTAGGTGTGATATGTCCAGCTATGCTTAGTGAGTTTGAGTCTTTATGTCTAGCTATGCTTACTGAGTTTGAGTTAAGCGATGCTTACTGAGTTTGAGTAATGTGTGTGTTATAAAGGGAATGACCTCAGAACCAAAACCTTCTGATAATCATTTGTCCAAACACATAAAGAGAATGACCTTAGAACCAAAGCTTTCCGATAAATACACCATTGAACAAGATTACCTTCCATTCAAAATACAGTGAAAAGGAAGAGCTTGCATTTAGGGATATCGTGTTTCATAGATATCGTATTTGGGGTCACATTCCCTCCTATTTTTCATTATTTGTAGATGTTTTATAACTTAAAGCCACTTGAAGCTAACAAGCAAAACAATAAACATAAATAGGGCAGTTCGGCTAAGCTAGTCTAATTTATAAGTAGATACGCAGACACTGTGAGGCAACTAGTGCATGTATTCAACGTTTCTCTTAAATTCCTATGTCTCAAGCAGAATATCTTCCACGTCATTCCATTAGTAATGCTCTGACATTTAGTGGTTAAATAAATGGAACTAAAAACTCAACGAATCTTCAGAAAAGTCAACTTCGCTTTTTAATCTATACTTGCATGTCCAGTTGCGTTGGTTATACTATTTCTTCATAAAATCAACGTTGTATCTTCCATAGTTATCAAATTTGTCAGGGAAAAAATATGGAAATTTAACAATCCAATTCGTATTTTGAATAATTTGATAGTGATTCAATTCGGTAATCGCGTGGATAACAGACAATCTGGTTAACAGTTTTTTGTTTTATTTGGTTAATAGTTGTGTTAGGTCCCTATAATACTAGTGATTCCCCCATTACTATTGTAGTTGTATCCCTTATTAATATTTTTGTGCCCCTATTGTCCCCATATTGTTATTACTATGCTCCATGGAATCCCTCTATTGTTATTTTTGTGCCTTTATATTATTATTGTTAGGTTGGGTTGGTTATATTGTGACCCTTTAGACTCTTATATATAGAAAGGAGGTTTTGTCATTTGTATTATCCAATAATTTTTTATTTGTGTAATGTAAAGGAGGTTGCCTCCTCAAAGAGGCTGAATTCTAAGGCATTCAACTATCTTTTCTATCTCTTTGTGAGTTGGTTTCATAACATTTAGTATCAGAGCTTTGAATTCTAGGGTTTCGTTGCTCCAAACAGATCATCGTGACATTTGCGCTATAACATTTTTTCTTCTTTTTTTGTTTGTGATGTTTCAGATGCTAAAAAAAAACCCATTTGGGAAGAAATTGTTATGAACCTCGAGTCCGAATTTCAGAGTGTTTCACACTTTATTTGCGGAAATATGATCTGAGGAAGTTGGCCTTTTTGCAGACTCCTGAATTTCATTCTAAACAGGTGACCTGGGGAAAATCGTTATAACTTTTGTTTTGAGCATCATATTGAAATTTCATAAAAAGTTACAGAAATAGGATGGACTGTAGTTTCCTGTGTATATTTTTCAGATACTAAGGTCAAAATAGTGACACGTGGCACTTCATACAAGTTCACTCTTCTGGAAAGGTTAATAATCAGGTCATCTTGGGAGATTGTGCATAACTCCACCGTGGTGAATCTAAATTCGATCAGACTGGTGGAATTGGAAAGAGGACACAGAAGGCTACTGCAGGTTGCAATTTTAGAACTAGATGATCCGAAATTACAGAGATACATCGGATTTAATATTGAGTTCCTACAAAGTGAAAAAAGGTGTGTAGTTTTTTTTTTTTTTTAAATTTTGCATAAGCTTGGTTTGAAAAATTAGTTTGAAGGAATTCAAAGGGCATAGCAAAGTATTATTATCGGTAATTGATGCCCCGAAGAAAGAAAATGCAAACACCTAGTAAGCAACCTGAAATCTCTAGCATGACTCATGAAGAAGAGGAAGAAATGCAACATGATATATCAAAATTACGAGACCAAGTGCAACAA